>APFE030571555.1:76827-136951 GCA_000404065.3 Pinus taeda
TATATTCATCATTCATCATTCTAGAATCTAATTAGTACTAAGAAAAATAGACTATAGTATATACCAATGTTATCAAAACCAATCCAGTGATCAAACTAGAATCCCGGTGAGCCAAGAATTGGTCAGATCTAGATTGTAACCGGTAAAGAAATTGGACCGGAAATCTAGTCAACAAAAAATACCTAAAATTTTCAAATTTCAAAGAAAAACATATATATTTATGTTCATACATATAAATTCAAACTATTTATACACAAATAAGAAATTTTCTTATTTATATAGCATGTAAGGGTGGAGATAACCAAAATAGCACTGAGTGAAATACATCTCTAAATAAAAAATACATCAACAATAGATGACCTCTAACATCCAAAAAATATCATGCTACAACAAATAACTAAGCATTAAAATAAGATAGAAAATGTGTAGCATATCAAGTTAAGATTTTGTTCATTTGCATAATATGCTGAAGTGAATTAATCATAAGTTACTTTGTTGTAGCAACATGGATAATTTTTCTCTTTGAAATAAGTTTTCTTAATCACCTTATTCAATCAACTACTTGAAATTGTTGCATCATGATAGGCGAGTAAGACATTTTCATTAAGCTCATAGTTCCATTATGGGAATATAGTGCATCATTCAATAATTATGTCAATATTAATAGAAATTATTAATTAATCATTAATTTCTTTTTCCATGCAATACGCTAAAAGTCTTGAGCTAGAAAGCTCATTTAAAGTAGGGAATCAATATACCCTAAGAAAGGGACGAGGCATGTTTGGGGCGCTACCCACTCCTTAGCTATTTTCCATAACATAAAGACAATAACCACTCCCCCAAATCGCATCCCAATTCACATATCCAATGCTATCAGTGAAATATTTTCATCTATGTGACTTAACCATCCCAATATTTTCATCATGATATCTTCTAGACATGAAGTGATCTAACAGTTCATTCTCTCCTCGGCAATACCAACACTTGATCCCTGACTTGACACCTGATTGGTCCATGATCTCTATTTAAAGGGAATGGAGGGTCATTTGTAGGGTGACTATTCATGAGAGAAGCTTATGTACTTTTATTTCTTTTACATTAATAGATTTCCTAAAGTGGTCACGTTGGCTCAAGCCGTGGATTATTTCCCTCTTTGATGGTTTTAACCACGTCAAGAATACTGGTGTATTTATTTCTGATGTGTTTGTGAGTGGCGTCCATTAATTTTCTATTTGAGGTACTTACCTTATAAATTCCTACATGGTATCTGAGCTATTTGAGGGTTGCATATGTTGGTGATCCAAATTGGAAACTGGTACAACTGCATCCAACTATTGTTTCCTAGATCTACTGTTTCTAACTGCTTTTGGGCTGAGAGGACTGGTATATTGTGTTAGGGCCATCTTTTCTAGTGAGGAACCTATAGCTACGTCATTTTTAAGATCTGGAGGTATACAATCTTTATTTTCAATTTCAGTTATTTATCTCTTTGTTTATTTCGGTTTATTTATCTCTCAATTTTTTTTACTGGATCTATACCTTTCATTTCCGCATATGCTCTTTGCCCTGCGACTCTGTGATATGGGAAAATCATAAACAGCAAGGAAGGATTTTTCTCATGCGTATGATATTTTCCGTCATGCCTTAGTGTGATCTTGGAAAATCAGAAACTTTGAGAAAAATATTTAATTTATGGAGAAAGCTAACTTCAAGCCATAAGGTTTGGTTTTCCTATATGTCCATGTTGGGTTGTGTGGTTTTTTGTTTTGTACACAAAAGAGTTTTTTCAACTAAGCACACACCTCAAAGCTTTAGTGAATTAAAAAAAAAATAGTACTCTTTTCCAAAAATTACTAACCTTTTAAACTAGGTCACTTGGTCCAAAGTTACTTTATGAGAATAGAGGTCTTGAGTTCAAGGCTTTCTTTTTGTTGAGTTACTTTTTCAAAAATCACATGTAACTTATGTTTTAAAGTTACTTTATGTAAAAGTGTTCTCACCCATTATAAAAGGTGAGTCACTTATAATTTTAAAGTCTCTTGATCTTTTATTTAAGTTGCAATTTAGTGGGTAGCTCATAAAGTACCATTGTAAAAGTGACTTTCACTTATTTATAAAAGTGGATCACATGATTTTTTTTTTAGTTGAGATAATTAGATTAACTTTGGAAATTGGGAATTTTTTTTTTTTAATATAACATTATCGTTCACTTCCGCACATTCACGCACTTCGTTGGCATCTTCAACAACTTTTCTTAAAAAATCTTTAACTTTTTCATCCAGAAGTCGTTATTAGAACCGCGTTTTTTTAATTAGTCTAATTTTTCTAGATATTTCCCTTGGAACAATTAGTTTCAACATCTAGAGCTTCAATTTTTGTTAAAATGGAGTTTCCATGCCAAGTTATTCTTGACAGCACCAATTACTTCCAATGGTGGTCCTATAATGTGGATTTACTTAGAAGTAAATGTCTTTATAGAATAGCCTTAGGCCAAGAAACTAAACCTAAAGATGAAGATAAGGTAGAGAAATGGAAAAATAGGTAAGATCATGCATGTGGGTGGATAGGGATGTCTATTTCTCCAAACCTTAGATTCCATATCGTAGAAATTGATACCCCTAATGAAGCAATGAAACAACTCACTAAAGTTTTCCAAATTAAAAATGAAATCAGAGCCCATTAACCCGAAAATGAGTTGCTTACATTGGACCCGAATAATTTTTCTTCCATTTAAGATTTTTGTCCAATTTCAAGACCCTTAGACTTCTCTTGGAAGGTTTTAAGGTCAAGAAAGAAGATGGTACCCTTATCTATTCCATTCTTACTAAGTTGGAACTAGCTTACTCCTTGTTTGTTTCCTCCTTCCATTCTACTAGACAGGCCTTTATTTCTCAAGGACAAGACTACAAGTCCCCCTCTTTTGATGCCTTTTGTGATTCTTTAATAAGATAACAAGAAAAAATCTTACATCTTGGTCTTCTTAATCTTGGAAACACTTCTAAGAAAGCCTTAGCTGCCCATCAACAACCAAATTCAAAGAATCCTATGAAGCAGTATCCTAGAAAGAATGGTCTTAAACCAAACAAGGGTCCTAAGCAATTTCAATCTCAAAATGAAAAATAAATTCAACAAAATGATAAGGAAAATAAAAAAATCGAAGAAAACTGGTAGACATTGTACATTTTGTAATCGAGATTGCTACCTAGAATCCAAATGCTTTAAGAGGATGGAAGCCTTGGAAGTAGCAATGAAGAAGCATAACATCCATTTGGAGCACTCTTCAACTTCATCTTCAGAAATAACACTTTTTGCATGTGATTGTCAAGCATCTTGGTCTGGTTATGCACTAAATGTATCTTCTTCTTCTCATTCTCATGAGTGGCTCATTGATTGTGGCCAAAATGAAAGCCATGTTTTCTTATTTAAATGATTGTAACACCAAAAATATATATGTTGGTGATGCTAGAGCTCTTAGTGTTGTAGGGACTAGAATTGTTCATCTAGACAATGGTAAATTTAATGATGTATTATGTGTTCCAAACTTATCGTGCAACCTTTTATTTGTATATCAGAAACTCATTCAGGTGAGGGTAAAATCATTGATTTTTCACCTCATGACATTGTAATTAAGGACCTAAGAGATCCTAGACATATTTTAGCTATTGGCATTGCTGATGATTCTATAAGGCCATATAAGTTTAACAAATTTGGGTCATCAACTCTTTCCTCAACATTTGTTTCTCATAATGATGATGTGAGCAAACTTTGCGTGAGCGATTTCATCACTTAAACTATCGCTCCCTTCAAACTCTACGTAAAGAAAATATGGTGACAGGTCTTCCAATGGTACCTTGCAGAGATGGTGTCTGTTTCGTATGTGTACTCGGAAAACAACATCGAGATAGTTTTGAAAAATGTGCCTCTTGGCACACCTCAACCCCCTTACATCTTGTGCATAGTGATTTATGTGCTCCACTTCTAGTTGTTTCATTTTCTGGCTACAAGTATTTCTTAACTTTCATTGACGATTTCTCTAGATGCACTTGGTTATACCTCCTAAAACTCAAGAGTGAAGTATTTAACATGTTCTTGGCCTTTAAGGCCTTTGTTGAGAAACAATTTGGACATCAAATTCTTAATCTAATATTTGATAATGGAAAAGAATATGTTATGAACAAATTCCTCAACTTTTTCACTGAGCATGGAATTCAAATGCAAGATACTGGTCCATATACTCCACAACAAAACAATCTAGCTGAAAGGAAGAATCACACCTTAAATGAAATTGCTAATTGTATGCTTCAATCTAAAGGACTTAGTATTAATTTTTGCACATAAGTAACTAATTGTGCAAATTACATAGTAAATCACACTCCTACTAAGGTTTTAAAGAATATTACACCAGAAGAAGCGTGGAGTTCAATTAAACCAGATGTAAGTCACTTTCATGTTCTTGGAAGTGAAGCATGGGCCCATATTCCACATGAGAAACATAAATCTTTAGAACATAAGAGTGAAAAATGTATTTTTGTTGGATATTCTGAAGATGTGAGAGGATATAGACTTCTTTCACCTAAGTCCAAAAATTTTATCATTAGAAGAGATGTAAATTTTGTTGAAAATATATCGGCCTATGAGCCTAGTTCAGCGGATGTGACACCTATCTCTATCCCTTCTACTTCTGAAAGTATTTCTTCTTTAGATGATGACAGTGAGGATGAAAATCCTCCCCCACCTTCCCAAGATCCTCCTTCAGCTCCTCAGCTTCCAAAATGGGTCTGTGATACTCGAGATGCAGCAGGTGTTCTTGTAGGTCATCCTACGGATCAGTGACATACACATCCCTAGCTCGATAGAGCCTCTTCTTTACTGGCTCAAGCTTCAACGGATTATGATCCTGACACCATTGCGGAAGCTTCATGCCATCCGAATTGGGACATAGGTATGGTTGAAGAATATCGTTCATTATTGGCAAATGATACATGGGATCTTGTTACTCTTCCAAAGCGACGAAAACTTGTTAGATGCAAATGGGTTTACAGAGCCAAGTTTAGACCAAATGGAAAAGTTGATAAACATAAAGCTCATCCTGTTGTTAAGGATTTTTCACAAGTTGAACGTATTAACTATAGTGAAACCTTCTCCCCTATTGCCAAAATGAAATCTATTCACCTTGTTCTTTCCCTTGCTGCCTCTTTCAAATGGGAAGTCCATCATATGGATGTTAAATCTGCCTTCTTGCATGGGGACTTGCATGAAGAAATATATATGGAACAACCTCCTGGCTTTATAAAAACATACTCTAGTCTTGTATGTCAGCTTAATAAATCCTTTCATGGTCTCAAGCAAGACCTTGAGGCTTGGTATGCCAAAATGGATAGCTTTCTTTTAGATATTGGCTTTTCTAGGTGTCATTCTAGCAATACTATCTACACCAAGAAAGCGGGTAAGTCTCTTATCATTCTTGTTCTTTATGTTGATGATCTTAGCCTTATTGGTAGTGATCCCAACCTTATAAACCATGTGAATTCTAGCCTTCAAAAGTAGTTTGAAATGATAAACTTACGACACTTGCATTGTTTTCTTGGTCGTCAAGTCTTGCAATCCAAGGAAGGTATTTCCCTTTTCGAGTCCAAGTATGCCTGTGATATTCTACGCCACTTTCACATGGAAGACTATAAGTCAACACCTTCTCCCTTTTAGTCTATAGTCAAACATTTATTCACTTGTGCCTCCCCTGAAGTTGATTCTACCTTATACTATCAACTTGTATGAAAAATTTTGTATCTAATGCATACCTGTCCTGACCTTTCCCTTTTTGTTGGCCTTATTGCTCAGTTTATGCATAACCCACATGAAAGTCATTGGAAATAATCTAAAAGAATAATTGATTATTTTCAAGGCACAATTCAGTTTGGGATTCATTACAGTGCAGAAGCATCTCCTCTATTGGTTGGTTTCACTGATTCTGATTGGGCTGGTGACCCTAATGATCAGAAGCCTACTATAGGTTATTTGTTCACTCTTGGTTTTGGACCTATTACATGTGCTTTCAAGAAACAAAGTTCCATTTCTCTTTTTTCAACAAAAGAAGAGTATCATGGCACCATAGAAGCTACTAAGGAAGCTTTGTGGCTTCGTCAGATCCTGTTAGAGTTTGGATTTCAACAGCAGCATCCGACTACACTTTGGTGTGATAATCAAAGTGCCATTCAACTATGCAAATACTCATTCCAACATCAGCACAATAACCACATTGAACTACACATGCACTTCATCAGAAAGCTTATTCATGACCATGTTCTTGAAGTGCAATATTGTTCAACTAATGATCAACTTGCAAACATATTTACAAAGGCTCTCATAGAGGCAAAGTTTACTAAACTTCGATTTATGGTTAGAGTTCAGGAAGTTGTCACTAAGGGGGGATAGGCTCTAATGCCTCCTTCCTTCTCCTATTGTGTCATATTTGTACATCCTTCAATCATATCCAAAGCTGTTCTTAACGGGCAATGTTAGAATAGAGTTAGCTAAAGTGTGTTTCTTTACTATTTACTTTTGTAACTTGCAATCTGACAGTCACGATATGTTCTAGACATGAAGTGATCCGACGGTTCATTCTCTCCTCGGTATGACCGACACTTGATTGATCGCTTAACACCTGACTTGTCCATGATCTCTATTTAAAGAGCATGGAGGGTCATTGGTAGGGTTACTGTTCATGAGAGAAGTTTATGTAAACTTTCTTTCTTTTACATTAATAAATTGCATGAAGTGGCCGCATTGGCTCACGCCATGGACTGTTTCGTTCTTTGAGGGTTTTTACCACATCAATGATATTGGTGTATTGATACGTGATCTGTTTGTGAGGGGTGTCCTTTGGTGTTCTATCTGAGGAAGTTACCCTATAAATTCCTACATTTTCCTTATGCTACTGCCTTACGACATTCCCTTTGCAGAATGAGGTGTAATTGTTCATTAATTATTAACTATTAATGAAAGTGTGAACATTTTTGTTTAATAGTAATATTTGTGGTTTATTTGTGTGGAACAATTATGCATGTAATGCATGTAAAATAATTATCAAAAGAAGAAAGTTTCCATGTGAGAGAATCAATAGGTATCATTAAATGCACAATATTCTATTAATAGTGAAGCTAATAATATTAAATATAATAGCTATTGTAGTGTAAATTTTAACTCATTAATTAATATCTATTAACAAAAAAAGTAATATTTATAGTATTACAAAAGTTATTCATGTAAAATAATTATCAAAAGAAAGCATTAATGGAAGAGATTTAATAGTTATAATTAAATGCACAATAGTCAATCAATAGTCAAGTTAATAATAGTTAAATGTAATAACTATTGTAGTGTGGAGTTTAACTAATTAATTATTAACTATTAATAAACATAGTTAATCTCTATAGTATTATGGGTTAACTTAGGTTTCCTTGTACTAACTATACTATTATAAAAATCTAATAGTTTGAGGAAACTATTGTTCTTGTTTTATTATTATAGTACTAATAATTATAATTGATGTTGCTATTAGTATTGTCCTCCTATCATTTATAGCTTCATAATTAACTCCAGAAAACTAATTAATGAATAGTTATTAGTTATTATTTATGCATTCATTTATATTTTTATCATTAATGCTTTGTGCAGAGATTTTTTCTTTCATTTTCACTTTGTAGAGGCAGTGCTAAAACAATTGAAATAAAAATAGCCAATATAAAAAGTCAAATGGTTGAAGAATGTGCGTTAGAATTGAAAGGGGTGTAGAGTTAGTGGTATGTGGGCCTTTGCTATATAGTTTTATTTATGTTTTCAAAATTAAAAAATAATTGCATTTTTAATAATTTCAATATATAGTTTTATTTGTGTTTCAAAATTAAAAAAACATCATAAAGAAACGATTTCTAATGTAAAGCATAGACATCTCTCTACATAATGAAAACATTTTGCACAAAGCTCTCCGCGCAAGCTTCAACAATAGTTTAATTGACATGAAATGTTCTATGAAATTTTTTATGAGGAGTATGCTTAACAATAGTTTAATTGACATGAAATGTTCTATGAAATTTTTTATGAGGAGTATGCTTTTGGCAATTGCGATAGTCTTAGAGATATAGTTTGTAGTAGTAGTGCAAAGAAGTTCATTGTGCAAAGACATGTGCTTTCTCCTCAATCTTGAACAATCATTCAGTCATGTTGTGCAATTATGTTTTTAATAATTTTAATATATAGTTTAAAGCTAGATTGAGTTGCAATTACGTTTTTCAATAATTTGAATATATAGTTTTATTTATGTTTTCGAAATTAAAAAATAATTACATTTTTAACAGTTTGGATATATAGTTTTATTCATGTTTTTGAAATTAAAAAACATCATAATGGAACAATTTTTCACATCAATGATAGGAATAATAAAGGATAAGCTATTGTTTGCAGTAGTTGTGTAGAGAAGTTTCTTCTGTGAAGAAGTGTGTTTTCTCTACACTCCCGCACAACAATTCGCTCATTGTGCAATTTAGTTTTTTATAATATGAATATATAGTTTTATTTAAGTTCTCTAAATTAAAAAACATCATAAATAAATGATTTCTCACGTCAAGAATAGGCATAATAAATGATAAGATACCATGTGCAGTAGTAGTGCGAAGAAGTTGATTGTGCGGAGAAATGGGCTTTCTCTGCACTCCAACACAACCATTCACTCATGTTATGCAATTAAGTTTTTTATAATTTGAATCTATTGTTTTATTTATGTTTTCAAAATTAGAAAAAAATGATGTTAGCGATTTTAGGCTTTTGTGATCCATATCTACATTATGAGAAATATTTTCCGGAGAAAATCACATCAAAGAGAATTTCTTGACACGTTTCGAACCAACAAGTGTGGTTCATCGTTAGGAAAAGATGAAAAAGCAGATCATAGAAATCATTTAAATAGATACACAGATGATTCCAAGGATTATAAAAACGACTATGAGAATGGCTACAATTGGTTGGGTCAAAATATAGGGGGATAATTTATTTTAATCATAACATGATTAATTTGGTCAAAAGTAAAATAACAGAAATTATATTTTTTTCTCAATACCATACCTATATTAGAAATTATGTTAGATTAAACTAATAAAATTAATATTATTTATTCATTATGCGTAAAAAAATATAAATAAATAAATAGATAAATAAATAAATAAAAATAAAAAATAAAAATAAATAAAAACACACAATTCCCAAAACAACTTAGACTTGAAGTAAGAATTAGAAGAATAATTAGTTAAATAATATAAATGAAAATATCTAAAATAAAATAAAGGGACAAATTATATATGTGTGTGTGTGTGTGCGCGTGCACATGTGTGTGTGTGAAAGAAATAAAACCCTTTTTAAAATAGGAGTAAATTATAAAAAAGGGGAAACAACTATAAATCGTAAAAACAGATAAATTAAAAATACCTAATATAGATGAAGAAAACAAAAATAAATTAAGATATATAAACTAAGAAGAATAAAAATAAGAAGGAAACAAAGAAGAATGAATAAACCCAAGAGGGAGAAACAAAAGAAACCAAAACCACGGGAAACGGAGATGAAGGAAATCAACAAAACCATTGGATCAAGAAGGAGAGAGACTAAGAGGAAAAAGTTAGGATCCAATAATTACTAATCTTCATCCGTCATCCCTGTTTAGATTAATCGATCTCCTCTGAATTTGAATAGCTTTCCTATACTTATGGTGATGGAAATGAGAAACCTTTGCAATAACCTTAGCCTCCTCAATGCATATATGATGCTCTTTCTTCTCATAATGTTCAACCAAAGCTATAATTTTAATATATAGTTTTATTCATGGTTTTTTTTATTAAAAAACATCATAAACTAAAGATTTCTTACGTCAAACATAAGCATAATAAAGGATAATATATTGTGTGTAGTAGTAGTGTGAACGAGTTGATTATCTAGAGAAACGTGTTTTATCTACACTCTCACAACCATTTAGTCATTGTGAAATTAAATTTTTTATAATTTGAGTATATGTTTTTTAATTGTAATGTGAAGGAAGCAAGTGTGCAAAATATTTGTGATCGAAGTTGTTATAGGATATTTTGTGACATCCAATTAGTGACCATCCTAATGGGATAAATCAACATCATATTCCCCCTTGTCACCATCTTGCACAAAGCCTTAGGCATGTTCTGTTCATCCCCAAGACTTTTAGCCCTAAACTGCATCATCTGACCCAGTTTTAGGACCAACGCTCCTTATATCCCTACTATGGTGCGATCACCTACGGGTTTCTCGACTGTGGCTTGCGTTGGTCACCAAGAGGTTTCTCCCCCTTGCACCTACATTGCTTATAGAAATCTGAGAGAATAAGTGAGATTTTCCCCTTCTAGTATTTTCCAGAAGTTGTTTTAAGTACTTACCTTTGATAAAACATTCAGATCCTATCCGACCCTACTTTTAATTTTTCACCACTTATCCTTTGATCCTATCACTCCATCAAATGTGGATATTAAACTCTAAATTGGTAATTGGATAAGAGCTCCCAACTTAATTTACTTCAATATATATTCCCAACCTTCTATGCGATTGGGGTTTGGCTTCTGGAGAGTGATTCTACCCTTATGGTGCTGCAGTGAGTGGTTATTATGTCATGTACTTAGGGTGATTGGAGGTGCATATTGTGACAAAGAAAGGACAAGTCAACAACTTGGAGGAGATCTTTAAGAAGATCAAGTAATACTTATGGTTCTAATCTCCTTTCATTTATATTAATGAAAAGAATTCATTGTTTTCCTCTATGTGATGTCGCTATTTCATATATTTCAATACCATGTTGATATATTGAATGAAGTATTTAGATGATATTGCATAGATCTCATAGTTTCTTGTCTTTTTTTATCAGACTATGTAGGTTCTAATTTTGGCATTTGATCTTCCAAGCTAAACAAGGAGTGAAGTGTGTGAAGGATTCTAGGTAGGCCTGACTCTGTTATATATTTACTTTAAGGAAAATTATTAATTTCCTTGTCTCTCTGTTCTTCTAGGTTATCCATAAACCTAGTGGAGAAGCTTTTGTTCATAATCATAAATATCATATCACATTTTTACGAATCCTTTGTGGAGCATAGTATTCCCTTCATGGTTTCCTTGTCCATTGTGTTTGATTACCTCCTTGACAGACCTTTGGTTCATCATCTAACCAAGAATAGTCCTAGGAAGTGATTTCACTAAGTTGTTTTTGTAATGTTTGTGATGGAATCCTCTTTCCTAGTCCCAACCCTCCCCAAATTCCTTTGAAAATACATTACACCTAACCCATGCCCACTCTGTAATAGATTTTCAATGTATTGGTGCCTCTTTTTCACTAGCATTGGTCCATGTTTTTGCACAAATATTTCCTTGTTTCTTGAACCTCTCTTCGATTAGCCTACTTGCAGCTAAACTTCCCTGAGTCTTGAGTATCTTGTGGTCTCTCTAAAGCCTCCATTTGGTTTGAATTTTTGTTTTTTTTCCTTCGGTAATATTTGGTTTCAATTTTTCTTTATTCTTATCATTTGGTTTCTTGCAAACTGATTTCATTTGATTGGTGATCGCTTAGATGAATTGTTGTTCTAGTCCTCATTTTGAAACGTGTAATTGAATTAGTAATTGAACCTTTGCATCTTGCTTTTCTTCATTTCAAAAATTAAGTGTGGTGAAAAGAAAAAAAATTCATTGCCATTTATAGTTTTACATGTGCATTAGTGTAGGAATATTTGCACTGAAAAGGCAAATTGCATCTTGCATCTTGTTTTCTGCATATTGCATGTTTCATCTTGATTGCTCCTTCCCTTTCTTTACTAGATTTTCATTGGAAGAGAAAAGATTTCTATTTTCTCATGATACATTTGCATTTTAGGATATTCAAGTGACATTCATGGTGAGCACCAAAACTGAAACATCCGCACAGATAAACTGTAAAATTTATTGAGTCAACCTAAGGAGCATTTGTAAAATTAATGAAAACATCTAGCGGTCTAAGCTAGAGATGTGTTTTGGCATCGTTAAACGTAGGAAATGTTGTTGTTTACCATCGTTGCATCCTGGGAGTGAAATCGCATTCCATGTACATGAGTCTATATGATCATATTCTGCATACCTTTGGGCATATTAGTGGCACTCCACACACGTAAAGTATATGGGAACGCTCTCATCGAACAATTATGCATTAGAAAACACTACTATCGATTGCACTCCCATGTACCATCAGGTATATTTTTGGGGTCCCCAGTAGGTTATTATGTTATCCATCCATAGGTAATTGAGTTTGTTTCCTTGTATATCATGATACGATAAACAAAACATTCAGGAAGATTAGTTTCTGTGTGTTAAGTCCTTGCTTTGCTAAGGTGTATATTGTAGTTCATGGTTGCTTGGTAATCCTCTATAACTATATTACCCTCTGTTTGATTTATATCTTTTTGTGTTAATAAAATTTATTATCCAACACAAAAGAACAAAATCCCCCTCCCTGTCGTTTTTGTATAATGCAAAATAAGCTCCTATTCCTCTAAAGGCTACTCCTAACTATTGTCAAAATCATAAGAAAATGCAAGCTATCAAATTAGGAAAATCAGGAACTACTTCTATCCCTCCTCCCAATATTGATCAACCATAATCATTTGTCCCTTTCAGTTGTGAACCTGAGTTCTGAGTCCTAGAAACATTATTACCTGAGATCATTGAATCTGAACTCCCTGAGTCAAAAACTTTGTTTCCTAAGCTTACTAAGGTTGAGGAACCTCAACCATCTTTACTTGATTCTTTTTGACCTTCCTCTTCTCTTCCTTTGTCTCATACATGACTGATATATCTTGGACCTGACAGTGAACCTCTTTCATACGGACTTGTGAGTATTGAAGAGATCCCTTAGGAAGAGTCTCATCCTTCTACTCCCATTCATTGGGAAGGAATTTATTTTTATCAAAAAAATATTATTCCATCTCTTCAACCTCCAACACAAACTCTTTTACCTGATTCTTTGGGCCTATCTGCAGATCTCTCATGGTAATATTCATTAGGATTGTTAACCTTGACTCGAACTGATTCAAAATCCCATCCCGTGTCCACCACTATGGCTGAGACATCAAGTGACATTCCTCTTTATTTTTTATGACATCACTAGAAGCTCATTTGTATGGTAGTTTGCCCATTATGCATGGCTATCAGTCATTCTCTAGTACCTTTTCTAGTGTGGTTCTAGTACTTGGTGTGGAGCACTTGAAAGGTATGCTTTTGAGAAACAATTTAGTGGCTTTTCAGTAACATTTGTAACCTTTTCTACATTATGAACTCAAAGAAATAAAGAATTTTAATAAAATGTGTAAGAATTAACATGCGAAGCTTAATCATTGATAATTGTCATTTTTCAATACAAGGAAAGGTGGAAACGAAGAGTTGTCGTTCAAATGGGAAAGACAGAGGAGGAATAACTGTTGTCCCTCTAAAAGGGAACCAGATGCAAACAAGATCAAGCAGATCAAAGCAGAATAACCCAGGAAAGAAAGAAGGGATACCAATTCGGCGAAAGAGGGAAAGAAAAGTAAAGGATTAACAGCTTGGCAAATCCCTCATGATCTTTGATCCGGAGGGATCGCTGTTTTACTTATTTTTGTTACCTAGATATCCCCGTCGTTACTTTTATATAAAGGAACAACATCGTTAAGCAAAGGGACTTCTTTTTCGTAAATTTCAGTTTCAGACAAACTTTGACCATCGAGTCTCACTGAGATCTGGTTTACTGTACGTTTGTTCATGCGCTAATATAAAAGACTTGGTGTTTATTTCATCTTTGCGTCTGGAGTAATCTAAGGCGGTGTACCATTGGAGGATAAGGGCTCGGATCCGAAGGACACTTTCTTTTGTATCATTATAAATTGATTTATGCGTGGTTTGCTTATCTTTATTACTCGGTAATCTAATATACCTTTCATATGATATGCTATGCTCTGCTATGATTAATGCATTAATGGTTTTTCTCAGGAAATCTGTGTAATGACTCTGCATTGTATGATTGAATCTTTTCAGAGTTGATCGCATGTTTTTAGTCTAAACTAGCTATTTCTATTACAGAGCGTCTGTACTAAATATTACTGTTATTGGATTCATTTGAAATCCCGATTATTGGAATCTGAAGTAATGTTATTCTATTTGGAAACATAGTCGTATTATCCTTAATTGTCAGATTACTATATTAATGTGAGGTGTGCATATATGGTCGATTACTGTCGTTCCATAATTCATCAATGAGTGTTGTTCCATAAAGTACATTCCATCCAGTTTTCCTTAAGAGAGAAGATTGTTATTTCATCACAGAGTGTGAGTTTGGTTCAATAGAGCAAGTTTGGTTCTGACTCGCGAGATTTAGTTCTTTTGATTGCTGTTCCATTTACTGTTGTTCCATTTCCTATTTGCTGTTCCATTTTACTTGCTGTCGTTCCATTTACTTTCATTCGTTGTTTTGGTGTGAGATAAGGTCTAAGGCTATAGTGAGCCTCAGCAGTCGCTGCCTAGCTCCCAGACCTATGGTCCATGCTCTAATTTCCTTTCCATCAGTTTCTAGATGGATGGGTTATCGCTTCCGTACCCTTGACTGGTAAGCTGTCTTGTGTGATTCTATCTTTTTGGAATAATTTAGTCATAGTTTAGCATCTGTTTACTCTTGTATTTTATGAACGCTTTACTACTAAGCATTACTCGGATGAATAGCCTCGGATTGAGTTACTCTTTGCAATAACAAAACATTCCCGGATTGACTTATTAATGTGGGATAATTAGAGGTGTGGGAGACCCTAGTTATAGCTCTACATTTTGGCGCCGTTGCCGGGGAAAGAGTATAGCCATTTGTCCTTTACAGATTAGTGTGCAAATCTGCTAGGGGAGAGTTGGATTTTAAAAACGGAAGGTAAGAACCTGCGTACGGAGCATGTAAAAGCCCTGCTCCATTGTCCGCTCTCCTAGCAGAATTGTTGGTTGAATAGGATTTAGTAGTTTATTAGAGTGCATGCCTAAGCAGAAAAAGCCAGAAAGGAATATCAAACCTCCATCCAAACCCGAAAAAGCCAAAGGGCCGGTGACCCTTGGCCGAACAACCTTCATAGACGAAATCTATAAGAAAACTGAATCTCAGCCATCAGTAGGCCCCAGAAAGATCAATTCTAAACAGCCTACTAGCTCCCTTCAGGCCACAACATCACCATCTAAAGCCTTTGCTGAGGTGCATAGTCAGACTGATGAACAGGACTTTCAAGAAATTGAAAATTCTATTCCAGAACGACTGCAGGAAGGGAATTTAAGCAATCTTTGTGAAGGAGAAGGGGAAACAGGGGAAGTAGGAGAACCTAGGTCTCCTCCTAGGATAATCCAGCCGTTAAATAGCCCAGATAAGGGGAGCACGGTAAAAATTATTATTGAAGACATCCCATTTCCTCATATAGAAATTCCAGATAGGGGAAGTGCTATTAAAACAATCCCTATTAAGGTCGTTCCTTCTTAGCCTAGGAATACCCTCCTAGAAATCTCGGAAGGTTATTGGCATATATTCGATCCCATGGCGTAGAACCAGCCAAATACTCAAACTTCTACATTGCAATATCCTATAGTGGATTCCGCAGCAAATGCGCCCATGAAAGTAATCCCTCTTCAACACATTCCTACATTTCATGGACTTACATCTGAGGACCCCGATGCATTCTTATTTGAATTTGATGTGCTATGCAGGGGATATGATTACACCACTGACCCCCAGAAATTAAAATTGTTCCCCTCTACTTTGAAAGGGGTGGCTCTAAGATGGTTTATGGGTTTAGGTGGTGGAGTCATAAATAACTGGGAACAAATGAAAGAATATTTTCTAAAGAAATATCAGGATTATTGTAGGTCTAGAGAATTAAAAGATGAAATTTTCCAAATGACAGCTAGACCAAATGAAACATTAGAGGAATACGTAGAACGTTTTCAGTATAATTTACAGAGGTCTCCCTATGCATCACTACCTCTGCCTGATAATGTATTAAAAACTGCATTGATCAGAGTCATGAAGGAACAACGGATTGAAACATTAAATATCATGGGAAAAGGGGATATTTATCAAGAGAATTTTGCCGACATCATTGATTTATGTATCAGGAGTTCGAGAGGCAACACAAGGACAAAACCAACAGAATATGATCGGTTTGTCAGAGATAACAAAATATCAACAGAAGGAGTAACACGTGTAGAACTTGGAAATTTATTAGAAAACTTTAAAATTGATATTCTGGGGACATTAACTACAAAACTTGATATTGTGCAGGCTAACCAGAAGCAAATGGAGGCGGAACAAAATCTAGCGATTTTCTGCCCCCGATGTAGAAGAAAACATAGCCACAAGGAATGTCCACTAGATGCAGTTCAAGCATGTGCCATCTGTACAAAAGACCACCTTACTGAGAGCTGCCCCTCACTTCCTGGATTAAAGGCAATATATAAGGAAGTGGAAGAAGAGCCAGAATCAGCATACTTCATTAACCAGCGTTGCTAATGGCAACCAAGGCAATCTGGTATGTTTTCAGATCCAACTTCTTCTTTCCAGCCTCCGCAGTATAATGCTCAGCAATATAGTATGTGGCAAAACCAATCTCAACCCCCATTTCCGAACTGGTCATCACAGCTGTTTCCTTCTCCAAATCAGTGAATGAATTAGACAAGCCAATTCGGCTGGCCGAATTTTCCTTATGCCCCACAATATTGGCAGAATAACTCATATCCTCCACAATGGATTCCCCCTACTTCACAAGGTTCACCCTAGTAGACAAACTGGCCAAAATCAACATATCAGCCAGCAGGAACTATTCCACTCCCTCAACCGACTCTGCCAGCTTTACAACAAAACCCCTAGTCTAATCTGAGATCGTAACTCCCAGCCCAACCCAATCCCAATCCAAATAACAGACCGGTCCAATCCCTCCAAATCATGGAAACATGAGAAATCAGACCTGACCTGAGGGAGTGCAATGATCTTCAGTTAAGATCTGGACGTATAATAGAAACAAAGGGAGACAAAACAGTTCACATTGAAGATCAGTTACCAATAGAACAACCGTTACAACAAGAGGGTGTAAATAAGGAGCAGACCCATCATCAAGCAAGTACATCCTCTCCTCCCTTCCCGGAATGATTAGTCATACCACGACCTGTGCAATATCCAGACTTTGACATTCTGGGAGAGTTACAAAATCTGTACATACGAATTCCATTCCTCCAAGCCATTCAAGACATCCCTATATACGCAAAAACTATAAAAGAATTGTGCATAAAGAAATCAAGGAGGAATGCAACCACTAACCCAAGAGTCCAAGTAGTCGGTACTTTATCTGACTTGTTATCAAGAAAGGAGACACCCATTAAATATGAAGATCTCGAAAATCCAATTGTAACTGTTCAAATCTATGGTCAGACCCTGACTAATGCTTTAGTTGATCTAGGAGCTGCAATTAATATTTTGACAACCTGTTTAGTCAATTTAGTGTTATCTAAATTGCTAATATTAATTGTCAACCCGGGGCTCGTAAACTGATGAAGTGAGGGTGTACTATATGTACTTAAGTAACTTTCTTAGAGCTTTTGTTGTTTAGGGGGGTTTGTTTATGATTAACTTATCTTCCTAAAATGGAATGATGATTATAGACAAATGAGTGCAAGTGTGTGAAGGTGATCTCTATATGAGTGAAAGTGTGTGTATGATGGTGATTTCTAATTGCTTGCTGAATTTGTAAGAGAAAAGAACTTGAAAAGAATGAATAAATCAAAATGACTTGAAAGTAAATGACCACAATCCAATGGCATTAGTCTCTATCCATACTGCTGCAAATAAAAGAAATAAGAAAATCACTTCAAGGATTGTTGTTAGTGATGATCTCCTTCTAACTCTCTGCTTCTACCGCCTATTTGCATAAAACACGATTAGAAGGTAGCTGAAGACAAATCCAAGAATTGATAAAAACTCTAATCTACTCTATTTGACAAATTGTAACACTACTAAGCCTTTTCCAACATACTGCTTCCTACATATGTGATTACGTGTAACAAGTGGAAAAAGTGTTAGTATCACAAGCCAAGTCTACTCAAATACAAGCTGCAATTAATCAATGTTCTGTTCTCTTGAAAGATAAGCCATTCATGATAAAGAGAGCATAAATGTTAGCATCCAACTTGTAAAACTATACTAAAACTAGTCTAATAGAGTAAAGAGGGCAGCATTATGAACAAGCCAACTGCAACTACCATTAGACATTAAAGCAAATACACACATGAAAATAAATCCCGGGCTAAAAGAAACCTGCAAAGAAATAACACTGATCAGCTTGAAAGAAAGGAAAACAAGTAAAAGAAACTATACATGCTTAAGGAAATGAATAAGCAAATAAAGAGATACTGCACATAAAATACTTTATAGTGGCAAAAATGAGCAGGGGCCCTCTGTCCATTCAGCCACAAGAAAACTCAAAGATCTCGAAACTTCAAAACAGTGCTATGTCTATTCCTTCATTTGCAGAAAATGTACAAAACAGAGTGCTAGGATAGCACTAAAACACAGAGTTCACAATGCTCTTAAATGTAACACAGGTTCATAAAATTACAACTGATAAAAGTCTAATGAGCGTAGACAGATGCAACTATTTATAGAGATTTCTAAGATAGCCTATTCGTGCAACTGATTAACTGAAAAGCAACAAAATGTTATGCGTATTTATGGTCCCTTGACACTTCATACGGCTGCGTGGATGAGTTTAGTGGTTCTGTCGTCATGGGTAATGAATCCCATGTTGGATCATGTCCCCTGCCATCTGTAGATCGTGGACAAATCACCGTTTGAGATGACGTGACCAAGCAGCTCACAATCACCGTTAAATAGCCTTGAGTTGACCGTGACTTGCCCAGCTTTGACCGTGGATAAAGATGACGTGGATGGCTGGAAAAATGGGACAGGAACCTCGAGCACGTTGACACCTAAGTGCCCATGTGGCTCATCTGGCAAACCGACACGTGGAACATTGCGTTTAACAAAAAGGCTGCAGGATCTTCAGATAGCTACAGGATCATCAGATAGTTGCGGGATTCCTGCAGGTAAGTCAAAATCTAAACAAATAGTCATCCATTAGCAAAACTTGCTTGATCATGCTTAATAACACCTAATGTAATGATCTGGTTGGTTTTATGGTGAAAATGAGGCAAAAGTGAAGGAAAGATAAGGAAAGATTGAGGAAAATGGTAGATAAGTAGGTGTAGAATAGAGGCTCTACAAGAATCTTGACTATATCGGGATGAAACAAGTCTCTAAAGAATCCAAAACAGCAATCAAAACACCATGAACCAGTTGCAATGGCAGCCATCATGGAGCGACGAGGACCTCAGTCAAAGCATGCTAACCGAGGCCCATGGAGACTGCGCGAGAGGTCAAAGTAGCCCCTGGGAGCCCCAGATCGGGAAAAGGAGGTGATTTTTGATGCAAACAAGGCCAAAATGGAGGAGCCTTAAGCACTCGGTCGCGTTGGGATCCAGAGAACCATGGGAGGAGAAACAAAAAGAACTAAAAGGACAAAGGCGGGACTCGTGCTTTGGAAACTGGCATTATTGATCGGGGCACCCTCAAACGGTAAATGGTTTTGGAGGAAGCAGAGCAATCCCACTCAATGATCAATGCGTGGCAGCGAAGGTGAGAGAAAATTTCCATTGATCGCGTGTTATCGGTCGAGCAAGTCAACCATGCGGGAAGTGCATATGATGTTTGATCTGGAGTAGCCTAGATCGGACGACTGAGATTGCACCTGATGGAGGAAGAAAAATCGACAGGGAATTAAGTCGTGTTCTAAAGAGATTTAGAATCTGTTTGACTAACACGGTGGAGAAAAAATGCATCCATGACGTAACCGAAGAAACAAATCGACGAGTAGGCTGGAACTATTCATATGGGGACATGTGGCCACTTCCTGAGCATCCATGCTGACACCAAACAAGGAACTCCAAGCACAACTGCAAAAGGGGAATCGACAGAGGTGAAGGGAAACTGAACAGGCATGGAAAAAAATGGCTAAAAGCCATGAATAGAGATAGAATACACAGTCAAGTCAGAGGAGGCCCGAGAGATGAAGGAAAAAAAAGACCAGAATCCTGAGAGGAGAAAAAAATACACAGAGAAGAAGGCAGTAAAGCTAGAGAAAAGCAGGATAGACAGAGGGCCGAGCTGACGAGTGGGAGCATCGAGCATCAAAGCTTGAGACGTTCAAGCCAACCCATAGAGGAATCTGTCGGGATCGAGCATCATATTTGGCTCCTTCCATTGTAGACCAGGAGGTCATAGAGTTGGTAGGAAGAAGAAGAGTCTATGTACTTCAGTGGCTTGGGGAATCCAAGAAACCACCCTACCAAGCAAACCTGCTTCAGGATAACTCACATTGAGTCCTTGCATTGTAACTCTTTGCTTAGAGACACAATAAGACAAGGCCACCACTGAAAGCTGGACCGAAGACGTAGCCATAGAGAATAGGGTGAACTCCTTATTAAAATTCTTGTGTCTTTATGTTTGATTATTGTATCCCTCTATTGTCTTTCCACTTAAATGTCTGTGTATTGGCAATCTGATCGATCCGTTGCTTAAATAACATAGAACACACACCAGCACATGAGTCTGTAATACCTTTTTGTTTAACAAATCTTCAATTGGTGTCACTCATAGGGTGATTATCAGATCAAGAGGTATCAGAGCTTTAGGCTGTAAGGTTAGACAAGCTTGTGTTGGCTTAGCTGTGAATGCTCACTAGATCAAAGCTCAAATTAGGAGAACGAGAGTTGGTGGAAACTAATCCTGAAATTGGGAGAGTCTATTCTTGGAAGACAATGTTAGAGGAAGGTTCTATGGGGCCAGACCCTCAATTCATACTAATTTTCCTAGCTATAAATTCTATGGTAGAAGAAATGTATAGGGACTTTAGAAAGCATAAGGATGGAGATTCATCAGGTTCTAAACAAGATAAAGAAAAAGATGAGTCTCATTCCCATGACTACTCAAAAGGAAAGGGGAAAGAGGAAAGCTTTGTCACACCTCCTAATAGCCCTGTGCATAATAAGAATGCATCTTTGATTAAGTTAGATGTTAAATTTGATTTGCCTATATATGATGGAGAGATAAATCCTAAAAATTTGGACAAATTAGACAAATTGATGTATATTGCAGGGTACAAAACATAGACTCAGACAAGAGTAAGATTCAGCTGGCAAGCCTACGCCTAGGAGGCACTGCTTTGGTTTGATGGGAAGGCAAAACCCAAGCTGACATGAATAAGCATGGTAAGACCATCTCTGTCTAGAGTGAATTTGTTGCTACAATCAAAAATCAGTTCTATCCATTGGCTTACATGCAACAAGCCATGATGAGTTGGAAAACTCTTTGACAGTTGAAAGGGAAAAGTGTGCAAGGGTATACTCAAGAATTCAAAAAGAGAGCATTGATGTTGGGTATCTCATTAGACTCACCAGAGACTCTTCTGAAGTACATTGGTGGTCTACACAGCTACATGAAGCATACCATCGTCATGTTTAATCCCACTAGTATAGATGAGGTATCTGTACAAGCTACTCATCTAGAAGCTAGAGGAAAGAATGGAAATCCAAAAGTTGGGGGACCATCCCAACCCATTGTAAGCAAGAGCAAGAAGAAGAGAAAGAAGAAGTGAAAAGTAAGGAAGGCCAACACTACACAAAAAGGCAAAGCTTCATGCACTCACTGTAAGAAGGAGGGACATGATGATGAGCACTGTTGGATCCTGCATCCAAAGCTGAGACCTAAGAAGTCCAAGGGAAAGAACAAGAAGACTGTTGTAGCTATTCAGAAAGATTTGGGGTCAGACTCGGGAGATGAAACAATCATTGTAGCCACGGGTATAAAAGGTAAGAATTCTGAAGCATCTACTAGTAATTTTGCTCAATCTGTTATTGATGATGAACATGAGAGAAAAAGGCATGAGCTTTTCCATATTCGAGTTATTACCAAAAATCAAAATATTGATACTTTGTTTGATAGCTCACAAGTAAATATAATTTCTAAATCAATTGTAAAGAAATTGGGATTAGCAACTACACCTCATAAGAAACCATACCCATTAGGTTGGTTGAATGATAAAGCACAACTACAAGTAACTAGATAGTGCAAACTCAAGTTTTCTTTTGGGTCATCATTTGTAGATGAGGTTGCGTTAGATGTAATTCCTTTGGATATATGTGGAATTGTTTTAGGAAGTCCTTACTTGTATGATAGGAAAGCTATTTTCTATAGAGCTAAGAACAAGTATCTAATTGTTAAAGATGGACTCGAATACTTTGTAAGAGCTCATAAGCTCAAGAATAATTATACTCTCATAAAATCGAGACAGATGAAAAGAATGATAAATTCATGCAAACAGTTCTTACTGATGGTTGTAAGGAAAAGACACATGATAAAACCAATGTATTTAAGGGTTGTAACGATGATCAGCAAGCTGATATAGAAAAGATTGTTTCAGAATATGATGTATTGTTCCAAGAACCTAAAGGTCTGCCACCCAAAAAGGAAATAGTACATGATATTATTTTGCAGCAAGATGTTCCATTGCCTAACATTGGGTTGTATAGGTTGTGTGCTTTAGAGAATGCTGAAATTAAGAAGCAGGTGCAGGGGTTGCTCGAGAAAGGGTTCATCCGGCCTAACACATCACCATGTGGGTCACCAATCGTTTTGGTGAGAAAGAAAGATGGCTCGTGGAGAATGTGCATTGACTACCGAGCGCTGAAGAAGATAACAATGAAATTTTTTTATCCCCTTCCTCACATAGATGATCTTTTAGATCAATTTAAGGAAGCTGTTTATTTCACCAAGCTGGATTTGCACAGTGGATACCATCAGGTCAGAGCAAGATGCATGGAAGACTGCTTTCAAAACAAAGCAGGGATTGTATGAATGGCTGGTTATGCCTTTTGGCCAAACTAATTCTCCTGCTACTTTCATGAGATTAATGAATGATGTACTCTGACCTTTTCTTGATGATTTTGTTATTTTGTATCTGGATGACATTCTGATTTTTAGTAAAACGTGGGAAGAACATTTAAAGCATGTTAAGCAGACATTAGATGTTTTGAAAAGAGAAAAACTTTATGTTAGACTCTCCAAATGTGAATTTGGCAAAACCTCTCTAAATTATTTGGGTCACATAGTAGGGGGAGGTGAATTGAAAATAGATCCCTCTAAAGTGGCAGTCATTGTAAATTGGCCTAAACCGAAGTCTGCTACAGAAGTGAGAAGCTTCTTAGGAGCAGCACAATATTGGAGGAAGTTCATTTCAATTTTTTCTTCAATTGCAGCTCCCTTACATGCTTTGATAGGATTGAATAAGGTGTTTTAGTGGGGAGGCAAACTGCAAAAGGCCTTCGACAGCTTGAAATAAAATATTAGTACAACACCTGTACTAGCATTGCCAGATCTACAAAGACCATTTGAGATCCAAACTGATGCCAGTGACTATGCCATGGGAGCAGTGTTGACACAACACAGTAAACCCATATGTTATCATTCTGAGACTTTTAATCCTGTAGTAGTTAACTATCCTACATATGATAAAGAATTGTATGCACTAGTTCAGAGTGTGAAAAGGTGTAAACATTACTTAATGAGCAAAGAAATAGTAATACATACTGATCATCAGCCACTTCAATACATACACTCCCAAACTAAGTTGCAGCAATCAAGACATTACAGATGGATGGGGTTTCTGCAAGAGTTTCAATTAGTCATTAGATATAAAAAGGGCATACATAAAGAGGTTGCGGGCATGTTATCTAGACCCATTATAAATTCATCTACCATACTTAAGCATAATTTTGTGCTGCATGAAAGCTACATAGAACAATATGCTCAGGACATGGACTTTAAAGATGTATATGCAACTTTGAGTCAAGGCAAAAGAGTAGAAGAATTGGACTATCATGTGAAGGACCGATTCTTATATCATTATGGGAAACTTTGCATTCCACAAACTGAGAGAGTAAAGATAATTAGGGAAGCACACACTTCTCTGATATCGGGTCACTTTGGGGTAAGTAAAACAATTGCGCAACTGCAAAGGTTCTGCTATTGGCCAAGAATGAGTTAGACAATTTCTAGGTCTCTAAAGGGATGTGCTATGTGTGTGAAAAGAAAGCCCAACAACAGAAAACTAGGCTTGTACACTCCATTGCCAGTTCCTTCTCACCCTTGGGAAAGCATTTCCATGGATTTTGTTGGGGGATTGCCTAAATCTAGGAAAGGTCATGATTATCTATATGTTGTTGTGGATAGGTTTAGCAAAATGTGTATTTTGATACCTTGTAGTAAACAGATTACAGCTGAACAAACTGCAAAATGTCTCTTTGAACATGTATGGGTTCATTTTGGATTACCCACTTCTATTGTATCTGATCGAAACACCCGATTTGCGGGGAAGTTTTGGTCAAGTATGTGGAAAACAATGGACACCAAATTAAAGAAAAGCACAGCTTTTCACCAACAAACAGATGGCTAGACAGAAGTAGTTAACTAGATGATGATCCAGTTACTGAGAGGATATTGCAGCAAACACCCTAAGCTTTGGGATGAACACTTGTGTTATGTGCAGCATGCTTAGAATAGAGCCAAACACTCTTCTACATAGAGATCTCCTTTTGAGACCTATTTTGGTTTCATACCAAGGTCTCCTTTGGATTTTG
The DNA here is from genome assembly GCA_000404065.3 of Pinus taeda. Classification (NCBI taxonomy): domain Eukaryota; kingdom Viridiplantae; phylum Streptophyta; class Pinopsida; order Pinales; family Pinaceae; genus Pinus; species Pinus taeda. The sequence goes on from APFE030571555.1 coordinate 101,647, forward strand.
TCTTTGGTAAAGATACCATAGTTGATAGATGCAGTGATGTGGACAAGCCAACTAGGTTCATTGAACAGATCCAGGAGATCCTCCAGGTAATACAGGAACAACTGGAAATGAGCCAGGCCAAGTACAAGGCTAGGCACGATAAGCATCGGATGGAGCATAGTTTTCAAGTTGGAGACCAAGTCTGGCTATATATCAACAAGGACAGGATGCAAGATGAAGGTAAAAAGCTAAAACCTGTCAGGTATGGACCCTTTAGGATACTTGAGAAGATTGGTGAAAATGCTTTCCGCCTTGATCTACCAGCTTACATGCACATCTACTCAATCGTAAACGCAGATTGCTTGAGGCTGTTTGAACCTTCAATGATTGAGGACCCTGAAGAGAAGACTCAATTACCTTCTGTTGATGACCTGCTACCTGAATATCTTAATGAATTACGGGAAGACACAGTGCTGGACAGGAAGGTAAGGACGACACACAGTGGACAAGTGGAATACCTCATGATTGGGCTTAAAGGTACGAAGCCAAGCAGTGCGAAGTGGATTGAGATTGGGCAAGTGAGACAGTAGTTTGCTCACTTAGTCGATGCTTGAAAACCATCTTTTGGTGGTTCAAAAGCTTTTTCAGTGGGAAGGCCATGATCCGAATCAAATCCATAAAAGACTGTCAAGAACCTTGACTGGATCGGGACAAAAAAAGTCTCTAAAGAATCCAAAACAGCAATCACAACACCCTGAACTAGTGGCAATGGCAGCCAGCGTGGAGTGATGAGGACCTCGGTTAAAGCGCACTGACTGAGGCCCATGGATACTGTGTGGGAGGTCAAAGTAGCCCCTGGGAGCCCCGAATCAGGAAAAGGAGGTGATTTTTGAGCCTTAAGCAGAGCAAACAGGGCCAAAATGGAGGAGCCTTAAGCACTCGGTCACGTTGGGAGCTGGAGAACTGTGGGCAGAGAAACGAAAAGCGCTAAAAGGACAAAGGTGGGACCCGTGCTCTGGAAACCAGTGGTATTGATCGGGGTGCCCTCAAATGGTAAACGATTTTGGAGGAAGCAGAGCGATCCCACTCAATGATCGACGCGCAGCGACAGAGGTGAGAGCGAACCACTATTGATCGCGTGTTATCGGTCGAGCAAGTCAACCACGCAGGACGTGTGTATGATGTTGGATTTGGAGGAGCGTAGATCGAACGACTGAGATTTGCGCTTGATGGAGGAAGCGGAATCGAGAGGGAATTAAGCCACATTCTAAAGAGATTTGGAATCCATTTGACTACCACCGTGGAGGAAAAACACATCCACGACGTAACCGAAGAAACGAACCAACGAGCAGGCTGGCACTGTTCATATGGGGACACGTGGCCACTTCCTGAGTGTCCATGCTGACACCGAACAAGGAACTCCAAGCACAACTGCAGAAGGGGAATCAACAGAGTTGGAAGGGAAACCAAACAGGCATGGAAACAAATGTCTAAAAGCCGTGAACAGAGACAAAATACATAGTCAAGTCAGAGGAGGCTCGAGAGATGAAGGAGAAAAAATACCAGAATCCTAAGAGGAGAACAAAATACACAAAGAAGAAGGCAGTAAAGCAAGAGAAAACTAGGATAGACAGAGGGCCGATCTGACCAGTGGCAGCATCGAGCACCAAAGCTTTAGACATTCAATCCATCCCATAGAGGAATCTGTCAGGATCGAGTATCATATTTGGCTCCTTCCATTGTAGACCAAAAGGTCATAGAGTTGGTAGGAAGAAGAAGAGTTTGTGTACTCCAGTGGATTGTGGAATCCAGGAAACCACCCTACTAAGCAAACCTACTTCAGGAGAACTCACATTGAGTCCCTGCATTGTAACTCGCTGCTCAGAGACACAATAAAACAAGGCCACCACTGAAAGCTGGATCGGAGAATTAGCCCTGGAGAATAGGGTGAACTCCTTATTAAAATTATTGTGTCTTTATGTTTTCTTATTGTATCCCTCTATTTTCTTTCCACTTAAATGTCTGTGTATTGGCAATCTGATCAATCTGTTGCTTAAATAACATAGAACACACACCAGCACATGAGTCTTTAATACCTTTTTGTTTAAAAAATATTCAAATGGTGTCACTCATAGGGTGATTATTAGATCATCATTCCCCAAAAGTTCCACCCAAAAACCCATCCAGAACTAGCCAAAACTAGACCATACTGACTGCTCCACTGTCAGGGTGCGATGCATACTCACTCCTACACTAGCCAAGTGCAATGCATAATGATGAGGCCTTCTGTAGGGTGCGATGAACAAGGATGGACAAATGTCTTAGATATTTTTCTAAGTGGATGCTCATGGAATCTTCTAGAAACTTCTCCTATGACTCTTGGCTCTCTGAATTCACCCAGGGATGAGTAAGAGATCTAACAAATCTCCAAGTGGAACCAAAAGCAACAAGTGTGTTATAAGACATATTTGGGCACTACAACCCCAATCAAATATGTCGATAAACCAAGGGCTCTTAAACCCCTAAAGTGTTGTTCCACACCCTAAAAGATCAAGGTCAACTGATTACATAATTTCCAAGAAGTTCTCCTTGAAAAACCACTCAGAATTGGTCAAAACTGGACAATACAGATTGCTCCATGCTGAGGGTGCGATGCATTCTAACTGTAACACTAGTTAGGTGCAATGCATACTGAAGGATCCTTTTGTAGGGTGTGATGGGCTAGAGTAGACAAATGGTAGAGACAATTTGCTAAGTGGAAACCCAAAGAATCTTCTAGAAACTTCTCCTATGACACTTGCCTCTCTGAATTCGCCCAGGGATGAGTAAGAGATCATGAAATCTCCAAGTGGAACCAAGAATTATCAGTGAAATAACACTAATCAAAAACCCAGAAGCTGACTCACCCCCTACAAATATCTATATATGGATCCCTCATCACAGAGATCTAAAGGCTGTAATTTTGTAATTTGTAAGGAAGTGTTGTTGGTTTCTCTTTGAGACATTGCATTGTTGGGTGATCATACTTTTCATGAGGTGAAAAGGGCTTTCATGCTAGGAGGATGATGCTGGATAAGACAACTAGGTTGTAATCCTCTCTTCTACTTCTACTATCAATAAAGTTATTTGAGTTTTCCTCCATATACTTGTTTATTTGTGAATCTTGCTATTTGCGAATGTAATTGTATGGTTAATGTATTTCTGATTCTGCATTGTTTATGGTATTATAGATCTCTATACTTTGATGGTATTCTGTTACTTTGCCTCTACAGGTGTTCTTTAAGGTGAGACAAGTGAGAAAGGAGTGGCAGGCTCTATCAAAGGAGAGATGAAACAAGCAAGTAGCCAAGCGAAATATTAAGGTTGGTGCTCTTTGCTTCTCTCTTATCTATCTTCCATTAAGGAAAACACAAGTTACTTTGAATTGTTTGTTTATAAGATAGCTACCCATCTTAGTGGGACTAATAGATTTGAATAGACACTAGTTTTCTTGGAAACAAAATGGTGACTCCACTAGGGAGAAAATATTTTGTTTGTTTGTTATTGTTGTTTGCTTTATAAACTACAGACGAAGCCTGAAGTTAAGCCAACTAGCCTTCGAACTGTTTTTTCTATGCAACTGCAAAGTAGATCAACGCTGCTTTAGTCAATCTCCGGGTTGGTTTATGAACTGAACATCTAACTTGCAAACATCCTAAGTGCCCTTGTGGTAGCTCAATAACCTCATCAGATCATACCCCTATACTTTGTGTTTACTATCTACCATACCTCGGCCTAAATCACTGAACTTAGCCGCATATTTTGAGCAAAAACCAAGCTTAGTTTCGTTCCCTAGTCCATCGAACTGTCTCTAACTGGTAGCTTGGATGCATCGCACCTCCCATGTGTTGCCGGTGAGATGAATCCCTATTTCCATTAAGGACAGGTGCGATGATTGAATGATACTATTTCTATCTCTAGAATTTGGTTTTTTGTTACTTGTTTTCAGCTCTACTCGGTAGTTTTGCTGCTTCTGATCAGTATATCATTGGTGAAGCTTCATTCATTCACATTATTTAGCCTCCATTGATAAGGAATTGTGAATGTTTTTTATGTATTTTTCATCATTTACGATTCTCCTTTGCAAAAGGTAGCTTAATCGAACTGTCGTCTTTTGATTCAAAAATGTTGTAACTGTTGTTTTGAGTCAAGAAGAAGAGTGGCGTAAAGTCTTCCTCTTCTAGATAGTTTATTGTACTTTTGTCATTGTATTTGATTTGAATTATCAATATTTGAAGTGTCAAAAATAGTTTTCCTTTCGGAATCGAAAGTGTCATTTTAGTATTCCTTTCATTTTGAAAAGAAATTGTTGAAGTGTCGCTTTGAAGAAAATAGTTCAGATTTGTACTTAGTTTTCCTTTCTCGCATTCTCACATTAAGGAAATGGAAAAAAAAATACATGCATGTGCATTTGCATTTAGACTACATGTGGAAAATGATTTAGGAAAAGTTCATTTAGTGTGTGCTCTCTGCTCTCCGTTGAAAGAATTGCACTCTTCTTTCCTTAGTAGCTAGGATTTTCATTGCTAAAAGAAAACAAATGATTGTTTATCATTTTAGATTGCATATTGAGGAATTTTACATCTACATCATGCAGTGAACCTTGAAAGACAAACTTATAAGAAAGATCAACTATAAAATAAACCTCAATGAACATAAAAACGCTTTGGAACCTAACGCACAAAATCTAGAAGTCTAGGCTAGAGACGTATTCCGGCGTCATAAAGCCTAGTAACTATCGTTTTCATCATAGGTTGGGTGATTCCTCCTCTTTGATACGACAAGTGCTAGTACGGACTTGTGCTCCCACGTATTGTTGAGTATATATTGGGAGACCACAATAGGCTAATATCATTTATCCTTAGGAAGCCATGTTTGCCACCCTATCGATCGCAATGCACTGAACACAACATTTGGGAAGATTGACTGCCGTATGTAAAGTCCTTGATAATTTCTCTTTAATTTACCACCAAGGTGTATATTGCAGTTTTTCCATTGGTTTGGTAATCCCTCTATCTAGATTTCTAGAGCAATCACTTTCATTACTTTTCGACTCCTTAAAAGAAAAGGTCCATCTGAGCACTTGTCACTTCAGGCTCATTAAAAATTGAAGGCGACTAGAGTCATCTTTAGCTTTTTCTCGGCTCTTAAAAATTGAAAAAGCAAGGTTGTGTCAAAGAGTCATAAAATTTATTTAATTCAGAATAACATTTTCCCCTTTTAATTTTGAGTTGATCAAGTAATCCGCAATCGTGGAATAAAGTCAATCAAAACCTTGTCGTTTGCGGACGCTAGCGAGTCAATTGTCTTTGACTTTAGAAACAAAACCATTATGGGCAAAATGATCTTGTTTAACTGAGTCCACCTCCCCTGATTTATTTGAAACTTGTGTTTCAACATCATCAGAGACTACAGTTACTCCGATCATTTCTGGTACATCTGCCTTTACAGAAGAATTTCTGCGATTACAAGAGGAAATTAGAACTAATCCTAGTGTAACGGTAGATGCCTCAATACCTGAAACAACTCCATCTAGAGCTGATCGAGAAACTGAAGTTCACGCACCTGAACATCTGGGAGTTATGGTCCAGAATTCAGAAGGTGTCACCCCTCCAGTATCTGTCGCTATCGAAACTATACCTTCTTCGGCCCTAGAAATATTTTATAGACCCGACATTCTACCTCTTCCACCTGGACTGATTGCTATAGAAGAAGTTACAGAGGATCTTCCATCCAGTACTCCATTGCATTTTGGAACTGGGATCCACTTATATCCTTCTATTCCTGAAGTTAGTTATTTTATTAAACCTTTGTCACAAGTTTATGTCAAATCGCTAGGAAATATTTTGGATAGACTGAATATGTCTGAACAACCATCAACATCTAGGAATGTTTCATCTAATACAGCCACAGCATAACCTCCTACTACCAATCCTACGATGTTCACTGGTATACCATTTGTCCCAACTAGTTGTCAATCACTAGATGGAGTCCACCCAGGTACTGTTTCGACAACATGGTCTATACCCATTGGTTCCTCTGGGATCCTATCTAGCATTTCTTATGTTCAAGCTCAGCAAATTGATCCTGCTTACCAGTTTCAATTTGGAAATCCAGTCTTCAAAGACCCATCTATCCTTTGAACATTGGATTGCCACCATACGGGGGGCAGTATGCTTTTTCATTGTTCCCTCCTGGAGGACAACCGTATGAGGGCTCACAACAAAATTTAGGTCAAACTAGAATTACATCCAGTGGTTGGATACCAATACTGCCTCAATAACCAGGGGTTATATATTCAATGCAACCAACACACCCTGTGTCGAATATTACCACTAAACCTACTATTGTGACTGTGTCGCAAGTACAAGCACAACCTATTGTATGTCAACCTCAAATTTCTCAAGTTGCAGTACAACAGCCTCTTGTCTCTACGACTCCACCACAATCTCAGATTAATGTTTCCTTAACCGGAACGACTCAGGCTCAAACAGGTGTTATGAATCCACATCTTGGTCAATCGTCCAATATTGGGCAACATCAAATGGTTCAACAACCATGGCTGGTGCAATATCAACAACCCCAATTCTAGCAAGATTACTGAGGACCTGAGCAACAAGGCGCTTTAGGTAATGGACAACCGCATTTTCAAAGCGGTTATCAACAACCATACTATAATGGTTATGCCCATCAACCTTATCAAATTTACTAGCATCAGATACATTATGCTGGTATGCAAAGACCCACTGCTCAGGCAATCCCATTTATCTTGGGTATGCTTTGCCAAACCTGAATCAACAATGGCCCTTCATAGCAACTCTAGAATTACTAGATTTGAACCAATTAATGAATAATCTAATTGCTTACACCCCTTGGTGGCTAGTGATTCCTCATAAAATTTCGTCAAATATTCCTAAATTCAATGGAAATCCAGGTGAAGATCCATCAAATCACATAATGACCTTTCATTTGTGGTGTTCCTCCAACACACTCAATGATGAGTCAATTAGGCTTCGCCTTTTTCAGCAAATGCTAACTGGTATGGCATCGAAATGGTACATCAAATTGCCTAGAGCTTCATTTGATAACTTCAATGCCATTGCCACTACCTTTTTAACCCACTTTCAATTACCCATAAGGTACAAAACAGGAACATAACTCCTTTACCAATTTCAAGTAGACAACAACCACTCACATATATGATCACATTCATGAGTGGCGACATCGTCGTCGAATGGAAAAGGGTTTAAAGGAGACTTGGCTTTGAGATTTGTGTCACTATGATGGGGGAATGTGAACTTATAAAAAGCATAGTTTATCATTTCAAGCCTATGTAAACATGAAACAAAACCTAAGCATATGTTGTTTCATGGTTCAAGCTCATTAAAAAATGAACCAGGCTGCAAGCAATGTTTCCACAGGGATTCAAGCTCATTAAAAAATAAACTCACCACTGAGAATAGTTTCTAATGATTCAAGCTCATTAAAAAATGAATCCATCCTTGGTAAAAAACCTTTGTGATTGCATTGCTATCAACCTTTTGAGCCTTGGTCGTGTTATTACAGTCACCTCCACTCTTTTAGCCAATCATATGCCTCCATTTGATTGCTTGCCCTTTTGAGGAACAACTGCGACGAGTGATTCTATTAGCCACCCTCTTTACACTGCCATGTTTGAGAAGTTCCAAACTTACCTGGAACCAGTTGCTACTTGAAAATACCACTCGTTCCTCAAAACCGAGTCTCCTTTAAACCCTTTTCAAACTCATTAAATATGAAAAGATTGTCGAGCATTCTAGCTCGTTAAAGTATTTGGAAATAACGAGTCTACTTTAAACTCTTTTTAGACTCGCTAAATATGAAAATATTGTCGAGCAATTGGCCTCTCCAACTCGCTAAAGTGATTGAAAGTGCCATCCCTCCTGTATATTTTAATCTTTTTCGGACCTGAGGGATTATCCCACAAAAAAAATTGAGCGCTTGTCTTTTTCGTCTCGCTAAACTGATCAGAAAAGTCATCCATTTTGTATTATTTTAATCTTTTCCGGACTCAAAGGATTATGCTACGAAAAATAAATACTAGAGTTTCCTTTTCATTCCTTTTCAAAATCTCTAAACATGAAAAGGACCGAGTAGTCTTTGTTGTTAAACTCGTTAAAACAATAGCAACAAACTTGTCCATCCAAACAAGAACGAGTTTCATTGTTGCTAGGCTCGCTAAAACATAGTGATATGTTTGCCCAAAGGGAAAATTATAGAACAAGCATATGTTATCCTCCTCAAGCTTGACAAAAATAAAGAGGTACTGGTCAACAATTAATGGGGAAAAAGGGAAGAAAACTTAAACAACTTTATTGGTAGCAGGTCGCTCTTGAACATGACACTTTCAGTCCATCACCATGATTGAGTTTGGTTAGGTTATTTCATTCACCAGTCATATTACCATTGGTCCATACCATCCATATTTTGTGGTTAATGCTACCAATCCATATCAGTGTTGCCAACATGTTCAAGAGAAGTCATTCAGAAAATTCACCATCCACCTAATGCCTCACCCACTGCAATACCTTCACCCTCCATTTTTCATGATTGCCATTCTTGAACCTTGTATCATCAGATCATTTACACCTCCAGAAAATCATTTGCTTTCTTTCATGTCGTAGATGTGGGATACATCAAGGCCCTCCTAAGATGGGTCACTTCTTGTCGACATCATCTCATTATCCAAGAAGTTGACTTAGAAACAACCCTTTCAGTACTTTGAAGCTTGCATGCCTCAATGGCAAGTTTCTCACTTCTGGCGACACATTTACATCAATGGCCTTCAACTGGAAGATTTTGCGTGGTGTTTGACATCAGATCATATATTCACAACACGTAAATTGTATTGTAGTACCTTGAGGATCATTATCATTATTGGTGATTCCTCTCGCACCTGTTAACAGATTACATCATTAGCTGGTAATCAGGCGATGTCTTTCCATGTTTGACTTCAGAACATCTTTTCACATGGATCGAATTTTACATCGGGTGAAGATTGAATGAGTTTTAAGACCTCGGATCTAGTTTCATCCATCTGGGCATGCAATATATTGAGGAAAATAAAGACATCAAATGTACTCCATAATTGCACAAATGATCATCCAAGCTAAGGGATGATGGCTCTACAAGAATCACCAGTCTCCAACAGTAGACGATTGTTTGTCCTATGTACATGAAAATGAAGTTATAAAGTTGAGCATGGGAATGCCCTACTCAGCTAGATCATGAAAATAATATGAAGATAATGTATTGTATTGTATATTATTATAGGTTACTTTCCAGTTCGAAAAACCACAGATCCTCATGATAAAGCATTTCACCCGACATCAGAGGATTTACAACCTCATGCTTTAGGGGGCAACCGTTATAGACATATCTGGGCACTGCAACCCCAATCACATATATCGATAAACCAAGGGCTCTTAAACCCCTAAAAGTTTTGTTCCACACCCTAAAATATCAAGGTCAACTGATTACATCATTTCCCAGAAGTTCTCCCTGAAAAACCACTCAGAACTAGTCAAAACTGGACCATATAGACTGCTCCATGTTGAGGTTGTGATGCATACTGACTGTAACATTGGCCAGGTGTGATGCATACTAAAAGACCCTTCTGTAGGGTGTGATGGGCGAGAGTAGGCAAATGGCAGAGACCGATTGCTAAGTGGAAACCTAGAGAATCTTCTAGAGACTTCTCCTATGACACCTGCCTCTCTGAATTTGCCCAGGGATGAGTGAGAGATCATGAAATCTCCAAGTGGAACCAAGAACTATCATCGAAATGAAACTAATCAAAAACCCAGAAGCTGACTCACCCCCTTGAAAATATCTATATATGGATCCCTCATCACAAAGATCTAAAGGATAGAATGTTGTAATTTGTAAGGAAGTGATGTTGGTTTCTCTTTGAGACATTGCATTGTTGGGTGATCTTGCTTTTCATGAGGTGAAGAGGGCTTTCATGCTAGGGGAATGACTCTAGATCAGACAGCTAGGTTGTAATCATCTCTTCTACTTCTACTATCAATAAGGTTATTTGAGTTTTCCTCCATATAGTATTTGTGAATCTTGCTATTTGCAAATGCAATTGTATGGTTAATGTATTTCTGATTTTACATTTTTTATGGTATTATAGATCTCTATGCTTTGATGGTGTTCTCTCACTTTGCCTCTACAGGTGTTCTTTAAAGCGGGACAAGTGAGAAAGGAGTGGCAAGCTCGATCAAAGGAGAGAGGAAACAAGCAAGGGGCCAAGCGAAAGATTAAGGTTGGTGCTCTCTGCTTCTCTCTTATCTATCTTCCATAAAGGAAAACACAAGTTACTTTGAATTGTTTGTTTCTAAGGTGGCTACCCATCTTAGTGGGACTAGAAGATCTGAATAGACACTAGTTTTCCTGGAAACAAAGTGGAATGACACTAATAAAAAACCCAGAGATGACTCACACCTTTGCACACATCTCTAAATGGATCCTTCATCTGAGAGATTTGGAGGCTGGAATTTTGTAATTTGCAAGGAAGTGTTGATAGTTTGTATTTGAGAAAGAGAATTATATTTTTGGGTGATCTTGCTTTTCATGAGGTGAAGAGGGCTTTGATGCTAGGAGGATGATGCTGGATCAGACAGCTGGGTTGTAATTCTCCCTACTATTTAATAAAGTTCTTTGCGTTTTCTTCCGTACAACTGTGCAATTGTGAATTTTATTATTTGTGAATGCCATTGTATGTTCATTGTATTTCTAATTCTGCAATGCTTATGATATAATAGATCAAGATGCTTTGACGATGTTTTGTTACTGTGTTTCTACAAGTATTCTCTAAGCGGGATAAGTAGGAGAAGAGTTGCAAGCTCTGTTAAGGGGGGGAGAGATCAAGCAAGGAGTTAAGTAGAAGATCTAGGTTGGTTCCTTTTCCTCTCTCTTATCTATTATACATAGAAGAAACCATGAATTGCTTTAAACTGTTTGTTTCTAGGATAGCTGCCAATCTTAGAGGGCTAGTCAATCGAAAAGACACTAGTTTTCCCATAAAAAAAATGGTGACTTCACTGGGGAGTGAATAGATGATTTTTTTTGTTTTTATTTGTTTTATAAACTATAGATAGAGCTTGAAGTTAGCCAGATAGCCTTCGAATTTCTCTTGCTCTGCAATTGCATAGTAGATGAATGCTGCTTCAGTCAATCTCCAGTTTAGTTTATGAATTTAACATCTAACTTACAAGCATTCTAGATTCCATTTTGGTAGCTTAGTAGCCTCTCAAGATCATTCCTCTGTACTTTTCTCTTTACTGTCCATCATAGCTCAGCTTTACTCACTGAAATCAGCTTCAAATTTGAGCCAAAACCCACTTCAATTGCGCTCCATGGCCCATCGCACTATCTGTCACTGTAAGCCAGTATGAATTGCAGTTCCTAAGTGTAGTAAGTGAGATTCATCCCTGTTTCTATGAAGCCTAAGTGTGATGTTTGACTGAACCTATTTCCATTCTAGAAATTTGGAGCTTTTGTCCTTGTTTTCAGTTCTGTTTAGTTGATTTGCTGCTTATGAATAGTACCTCATTATTGAAGCCTGATTTCATCACATAGATCAGCCTCCATTGGTTAGGAGATTCAAATGATCCTATGTATTTGTCTACCATTTACAATCCTTTGTCTAAAAGTTGCTTAAATCGATTTGTCGTTTTGGTACAAAAAGTGTTGTAACTATCGTTTTGTGTCAAAAAGAGAAGTGTTGTTGAGTCTTCCTTCCCTGAATAGTCGATTTAACTTTTCTTCAGGTATTTGATTTGATTTTTTGATATTTGAAGTGTCGAAAGCATTTTCTATTCGAAATTGAAAAGTTTCATTTAGTCTTCCTTTCTATTTTGAAAAAGAAATTTTTGAAATGTGATTTGAGTAAAATATTTCAGATCTTTGCTATACTTAGTTTTCCTTTCTAGCATTTTTCACATTAAGGGGAACGAAAAATAGATACATGCATTTGCATTTGCATCTAATTTGTGTGAGAAAAAATGATTTAGGAAAATGCATTTATTGTGTGCTCTTTGCTTTTTTTTAAAAGAATCGTAATTTTCTTTTCCTAGTAGCTAGGATTTTCATTGATTAAAATAAACAACGATTGTTTATCATTGTAGATTGCATTTTATGAATTTCAAATCAAAATCATGTGGTGAACCATTGAAAGGAAAAATTTTAAACAAGATCAACTCTAAAATAAATTTCAATGAAGTTAACAATGCTTTGGAACCTAACACAACACATCTAGAGGTCTAGGCTAGAGACGTGTTCTGGCATCATAAAAACTAGTAACTATCATTTTCATCGAAGGTTGGGTGATTCCTCCTCTTTGATATGACAAGTGCTAGCATGGAATTGTGCTCCCCGTACCATCAAGTATATATTGGGAGACCACAATAGGCTTATATCCTTTATCCATAGGAAGTTGTGTTTGCCGCCCTATCGATCGCAATGCACTTAACGTAGCATTTGGGAAGATTGACTGTTGTACATAAGTCCTTGGTAATTTCTCTTTAATTTATCACCAAGGTGTATATTGTAGTTTTGCGATTGGTTTTGTAATCCCTCTGTCTAGATTTCTAGAGTAGTCACTTTCGTTCCTTTTCGACTCCTTAAAAGAAAAGGTCCATTTGAGAACTTGTCACTTCAGGCCCATTAAAAATCGAAGGGGACTAGAGTCATCTTTAGCTTTTTCTCGACTCTTAAAAATTGAAAAATAAAAGTTGTGTCAAAGCATCATTAAAATTTATTAATTCAGAATAAAATTATTTTCCCCTTAATTTTGAGTTGACCAAGTAATCCGCAATCGTGGAAGAAAGTCAATAAAAACCCTATTGTTCATGGAGACTAGCGAGTCAACCATCTTTTACTCCGGAAACGAAGCCATTTCAGGCAAAACGGTCTCATTTGACTGAGTCCAATTCATCTAGTTTATTTGAAACCTTTGTTTCAACATCGTCAGAGACTACAGTTACTTCGATCATTTCTGGCACATCCGCCTTTAGAGAAGAAGTTTCGCAGTTACAAGAATACATTAGAACTGATCCTAGTGTAATGGTAGACACTTCTATACCTAAAATAGCTCCATCTATAGTTGATCCATAGACTGAAGTTCACTTACCTAAACATCTGGAAGTTGAGCTATAGAATTCAGAAGGTGTCACCCCTCCAGTATCTGTCACTACAGAAGCTATACCTTCTTCAGCTCCAGAAATATTTTACGGACTTGAGGGTCTATCTCTTCCACCTGGATTGATTACTATCATGGAGATAGTAGAGGATCCTCCATCTAGTACCCCATTACATTTTGGAACTGGGATTCATTTGTATCCTTTCCCTCCTGAAGTTGGTCCTTTTAATCAACCTTCATCGCAAGTTCCTGTCGAATCGCTAGGAAATATTTTGGATAGACTAAACATGTCTGAACAACCATCAGCGTCTAGGACTGTGTCATCTGATACAGCTACAACATAACTTCCTACTGCCATTCCTACAATATTTTCTGGTATACCATCTGTCCCAGGTAGTTATCAACCACTAGCTGGAGTCCACTCAGGGGCTATTTCGACGACATGGTCTGTTCCTATTTGTTCGTCCGGAGTCCCATCTGGTATTTCTTATGTTGAAACTCAACAAATTTATCCTGCATGCCAGTATCAATTTGGGAAGACCAGTCTCCAAAGACCGATATATCCTTTGAAAACTGGACTGCTACCATATGGAGGGCAGTATGCTTTTTCATTGTTCCCTCCTAGAGAACAACCATATGAGAGTTTACAACAAAATTCAGGTCAAACTAGAATTACATATAGCGGTTTGGTACCAATAATGCCACAACAACCAAGGGTTGTATATTCAATGAAATCAATCCAACGTGTGTCGAATATTCCCACTACACCTGCTATTGTGACTGTGTTGCAAGTACAAGCACTACCTGTTGTGTGTCAACTTCAAGTCTCTCAAGTTACAATACAATAGCCTCTTGTGTCTATGGCTCAATCATAACCTCAGGTTAGTGCTTCCTTACCTAGAATGGCTCAGGCTCAAAAAGGAATTATCACTCCACATCTTGGTCAATCTTCCAGTATTGGGAAACAACAAATGGTCCAACAACCATGGCCGGTACAATACCAACAACTGCAATTCTAGTAAACCAACCGAGGACCTCAGCAACAAGGCTTTGTAAGTAATGGACAACCACATTTTCAAAATGGTTATCAACAACCACACTATAATGGTTATGTCCAAAAACCTTATCAGAGTTACCAGCATCAGATACATTATGCTGGTATGCAAATACCTACTGCTCAGGCAATTCCATCTTATCCTGGGTATGCTTCACCTAACCTGAATCAACAGTTGCCTTTTGTAGCATCTTTGGAATTACCAGATCTAAACCGACTAACAAATGATCCAATTGCAGATGCCCCTTGGTTGCTAGCGATTCCTCATAAACGTCCCTCTGATATTCCTAAATTCAATGGAAATCTAGGTGAAGATCCATTGAATCACATGATGACTTTTGATTTGTGGTGCTCATCTAACACCCTAAATGATGATTCGATTAGGATTTTCCTTTTTAAGAGAATTCTCATTGGTTCGGTAGCGAAATGGTATATTGAATTTCCTAGAGCTTTGTTTGATAGCTTCAGTGGCCTTGCCACTACTTTTCTAACCCACATTCAGCTACCCATAAGGTATGAAATGGGAACAAAACTCCTTACCAACTTTAAAAAAACCAAGACCACTTGCATATCTGATCCTATTCATGAGTGGCGACGTCGTTGTCGAATGGTAAAGATGTATGTTCCTAATCAGCTTTTAGCTGAGTGGTTTAGTAAGTCCTTATTGCCATATATAACTAAGGACGTGGCAAAAGGAGGAGTTGACACTGAAGAGAAAGTCATTGCTCGTGCCCAATATTTATACTTGATCTATACTCAGTCTGGCACACTCTACGACAAAATTTCTGATGATCCTAAACCATAATTTTCCATTCCTCCCCCTCCTAAATCGAACAGGGACTCTCACGCCGGTGATAGCATGATCGTTACCTCAAGCATGCAAACCACAAAGGCTCCATCTGGTAAAGCCCTTGCATTTTCTAGTAAAAAAGAAAATGACAAACCTCTTGCCTTGGAGATCAATGCCGCGTCATCTAACAAGAGCACGAATCCAAAGCAACCATGGGGCAAGAAGAAAGGGAAAAATAATAAGAAGAAACAGGAGAATTAAACTCCTAAAAAATCTTCTGAGAACCCTATTGGGCGAAAGGAATCTCGTGATCCATGTTACATATGTAATGAGGATCATTGGACGAAAGATTGTCTACATCGAGCTGAGCTTACAAAATTGTTAAAGGCTTCAAGTACCTCAGCGGTGTTGAATGATCCGTTTCCAAACCCAGAAACTAATCTAGTTGCTATCGATCATGCTTCCACATAAAAAGTTATTATGCTATCCATCTTGAAACGAAAAAATGATACTTTGATATCAACAAGGAATAAAGATTACGGGAATCCAAAGTCATCAAACAACCAGGCTACAGATCAACCTAGTAGTTCGATAACGACTTTGCCAGAATTTGTTCCACCCATTATTCTTGAATTAACTATAAAGCCGCCAAAGGGAGTTGTAAATAAGTCGACATTTAATCCTCATGCCAGAGCAGCACAAAATTATAATATAGTGGATGACCTAGCTCAATCGTCATCCGCTATGTCGATACTTGAAGTATTTTAGAATTGCCCCTCCCAAAAACAGGCTTTGTTATCAGAGATAGGTGGGATTGATCTAGCAGATTCCAATATTGTGGCCTTTAACCATAAAGGATACGTACCTCAGTTACTGGCCCAAATCACTTTCCTTATATAGGTAAAATCCCTCAATAAAATTGTTCATCGAACAATTATTGACAAGGGGGCATCCACCTGTATTATGTCAATGAGTTGCTAGAAAACTTTAGGTTCACCACCCTTGTCACGATCATCAATGACATTAAAATCATTCAATGGAAGAACATACATGACGTATGGGATTTTAAGAGAATTTCAATTTGAACTAGGGGGCAAGATAGTAGAGATTGAAGTCGAGGTCATTGATGGAAATCTTGACTACAATATCTTACTGGGAAGACCACGGATTTATGTTATGGTTGTCGTTGTGTCTACATATTTCAGAAAGATTGCATTTCCCTTCCAAGGTGGAATTACAATCATTGACCAACTAGCATTTTTTCCTAACAGTTCACAAGCTTCTGGAAGCATTCCACTGATCCATGGAAGTTCTCAATTACTTCAAAATGTTGGAGTAGGTCTCCTAAAAGACCCTTCCTTAATGGGTACTTTTTCCCTCCCATCTCCAACTTGTCTTGCGAAAGCGGCCACAATGGAAAATTGTCATATGATATCCTCTACATCGTCTAACATTAAGAAGAACTCCAACCATTTTGATAGTGTGGATCACCGTGACGTGATGACCCCAAGCCCCATAGAATCTTTGTAGCAAGCAATTTTTTGGGCCTGGGCGACAAACCCAAATCAACACTCAACGAGTGTTTGGATAGATGGATCTCTAGAGTATGGAACCTCTTCCAATTATTGGTCTTGTTACAAAGTAATTTCTCATCGCCTTCACTTCCGGTCTTTCCGCTGTGTCATGTGTCTGAGTCAAACATGCTTACGACAGAAAAATGCTCTCCTAAGTTGCCAATTGACCCACTTTTCCAAAGTTGTTTGCCTCATCGTGGCTATTGGTTTAATAAACGCGTTGAAAGGTGCTCATCAACAGGCCAACCATGCTGCTAGCACCGAAGTACACGTGTTTCCCACGATGGCTCGATTTTATACACTAGCACGGGGCTATGTGGTCTCTTCAACAATGGTCTAACTGTCTGCACTGATCACTTGCGATGTTAGCGTTGAAGCTCAATTTTGTGCCCGTGATGATCCGGATTGGGAAAATTGTTCCAATAGTCAGCCTTCCAGATGACTCCAGACCTGGTTGTTGGCCTTGTTTATGTTGCCCTTCCTTCCTTGGTGTGGCAGTTCCGTCTATTGTGCTACCTTCCTTGGTGATAAGCTCTCCTTTTCCCCATTCATGGAGGCTCCTTCTCCTATTTAAACTCTCACCACTGATATGCATTGCTAGTTTTCTGATAGTTGGCTAGTTGAGCAGTGTTGTTAGTGTTTGTGAGTTTGCTAGATAGCTGGTGTGAGAGTGATAAGTGTGGGATTGTTGATATCTTGTGGAAGGTTGTGAAGTTCCCTTGATCTTGTGTAAAACTTATGAGTGAGGGAGCTCTTGTATGTTGGGAGATCCATCTTCAAAGAGTGAATGCTTGAAGAACATGCTAGCTAGAATCTTTCTGAGAAGGCTTGTGACATCAAGACTTTGGTTGTAAGCTAACTCTTACTTCATTATTAATGCAATCAATGATGTTTTCCTATGTCTTGTATGTAATGTACTTGATAGTTCATGACTTCTTGACTTTGTGAGTAAATAGTTCATTGTTGTATCCGATTACGTGATTTGTTGTATTTCCTTTTCTTTGTTTCAGGTTGATCACTCGTCGAGGAGAAGGAAGCGGAAGCTGGAGCAGTGCAACAGAACTCCATCGACCACCGGTTGAGGTAGGCCTCAAACTTGAACTGCTTAAGGAAAGCTATTGTTGATCTGTCCTTGTTTGTGACTAGACCCACTCTAGGGCTAGAGGGGTTTCCTTTGTCCGCAGAGGGAACACTTTCCTGCATCACAAATTAGCAACTCCACTAGGGAGTCCATCCTATGTTCTTCCCTTGTTTGCTCTTGTTTTTATTTTTGATTTGGCATCTTTTGAAGTTTGGGGATTAGTTATCAGTCTTTTGAGTTTCCTAGGTTGATATAGGAAATACCCCCATTTGATTGAAGGATTGACTATTTTTTATTTGGGAGTTTTTGTTCATTTGTCATTGTTTTTTAACATCATCGTGGAAAAAATCCTAACAGTCGCGACGTCATCGCCACTTTGTAGCTTTGCACCCGCGATGATCTCGATTTTCTAGTTTAAATCCCATGATGACTCTTGAAATCGCATCATCGCGAAAAATAGGTGTATTTCCACAATCAACTCAGGTTGTCAGTGTAAAACTTGCACTGACATCTCTAGTTGTCGATCCATCACTAGTGATGGTATCTAAACTTGCGTTGACATCTCTAGTTGTCTGTTCATCTCTAGCGATGGTATCTAAACTTACGCTGACAGCTCTAGTTGTCAGTGTACAACTTGCGATGATTCCTGTAAAGTTGTTTTAACAACTTTTTACCTCCTGAATTCATCAATCTTGCTTATCCCCTGTTGTTTCTTGTCTCTCATTAGTTTGTTTTAATTGCTTTTGGTTAGGGTACTGTCTCTTTGATTTCATTGAGCGAGTCTTGTGTTTTTAGACCGTGTGACCTAGCCCTTTAGAGGTTTCATCAAGAAACTGTTTGCTTGGGTTACGTGTCTATTCAAGGTTCATCCGCAACCTTCTTGTGATTTGCTTGAGGCTCTTTCACTGCTTGTTTTCTTTCTGGTTGATTTTTAGTGTCGATTATTGAACCGATTTTTTATGTTGATTCGATTTCTTCACTACCAAGCATAGATCACAATTGTTTGGATCGATCAGTTCACACTTGCTTGTTTGCTTCTTTGAATTTAAAACAAAAAGAAAATCAAAATTTTGCATTCATTTAGCATACGAAAGTGAAAGTACATTTGCATTACAAATTTTCATGTTTGAAAAATTGGAAAGCGAATTTTAAATCTTTTATTAGTAGTATCGATGCATCGTGAGATTAGTGTATTGATGCATTGTGTTTCTTAGTGTTTGCACTCGCTTGTTTTGGTTTTCTTGGTTTGCAAATGGTCTCTCTACCCTCCCGTAGGTAGGTGTTCATTAAAGTAAAAGGATATTTCATTTATTTTAGCTGCATCCTAGGATTTGTTGAATACATACAGTAGGGCCTGAAAACTCAAACATAATTCAAGATCAACCTTAAAACGAGCTAAATAAATCTAACAATGCATTGGAACATAACGCTCATCATTTAGATGTCTAGGCTAGAGACGTGCTCTGGCATCGTTAAACCTAGTCACTATTGTTCTCACTTAAGGTTGGGTGATTCCTCATTCTGTGACTCAATAGTGGCCTAGTACGGAATTGAGCTCCCACATACCGTCGAGTATATTTTGGGAGACCCCACTAGGTTATCATCCCTTATCAATAGGAAGCCATGTCTGCCATCTTACAAGCTATAACGCACCAAACACAACATTCAGGAAGATTGACTGCCGTATGGAAAGTCCTTGGTTTTCATACGACTGCCAAGGTGTATATGCAGTTTTACGGGTTGTTTGGTAAACCTTTTGCCTAGTTCTCCAGAGTAGTGACTTTCATTCTTTTTCGAACTCCCTAAAAGAAAAGGTCCATCTAAGCACTTGTCACTTCAAGCTCATTAAATATTTGAAGGTGACTAGAGTCGTCTTTTGGCCCTTTTCTCGACTCTTTAAAGATGAAAAGGTCAAGTTTTGTTCCTGCGTCATAAAATATATTCCCACGAAATATTCCTGGTAATAGTTTGAGTTCTTGGTTGTGAATAGAGTGTTTTTCAGGCTTGTTCTCAATGGCAACATTCCCCGAGCCTACCGGCCAAGATCTTCCCCCAGATGGAAATCCTGGTCTGTTTCCTTCAATTGGATATGATGGTGCTCCGTATATGGCAACATTGTCTTTGCCTGGGTTAAGCATCGGTTTGCCCGTATGGTTGTTTTCAACCTGGTGGTCCCGAGCGTCATGACTCCTGTTCCACTATCTTCTTCGTCTGAACCATGGCACAGTGATTCCAAGGTTGATCCTACACCTTCTTCCCCTATTTCTTTCTCCTCCTCTCCTCCTTCTCGTGGTGAAAGTTTCACATCTAGTAACCATGAGACTAAGAAGGAGAAGAAGAAGATGATGAAGAAGAAGAAGTCTAATAAACGTGAGGCCACTTGTGCAGCTACTGCTCTGCTACACAAAAAATTGTCACCATGACTTTCTACAGTTTGTGTGAGTCCATCAACACTCATACATACCTCCTTTGTAAGTCTTAAACCTCAGCTCTTCATGTCAAGCCTTGAAAATGGGAGAGAGACCTTAAAAATATCTCAAATCCTAGTTTTGCACTTTCTCCTAGCATTGCCTGTGGTGTCGCACACAATGGTCATGTTTCCTGCGAACCTGACTACTCTGTCTATTGAGTAATGGGTGTGAACCCCTATAAAAGTTAAAAAGGAATGAGTTCATTCCTAAAAACTCATCTTGGGTCACTTCTAGACACTTCTAGAAGGAATATTACGCTAGCAAGTGCGCCCCACCTTGGTTCATCCATTCCATAACTAAGGGATCTAACTCCATGATATAAGGTGCTTATCCCATTGAAGGAGGATCTTATCCCTTCAATGGTGGACCTGCAACTTCCTCCATTTGCACTATAAATTCATACATTGGGCTGGTTGTAGGGAGGTTGAAAGCTGAATATTCTTAAGGGTAAATGCTGCTGAAAACTAGGCTTCCTTTTTGAGCTTGTGAGAGGAGAGATCACATACCTTTCATGTCATTTGGGAAGTGAGTGAGGCTTGTCAAAGTAGAGAAGACTCCTGCTGGACCCTGGAAAGAACTTGTGCAACATCAAGGCAAATGTTTTAAGGTTCTTTATTTCATAAAGTTAATACAATCAAGTTTTTGTTTTCTCAATGAACTACCTCTAATGGTTTATTTTATGAGCTCCTTGATCTTCATAATGAACATGTTTTGTTATACGCAGGTATGCTTTGATGTGTGCTTGTTTGTGTATGTAGGTTATTAAACGAGAACTACTTAAAGCTGTTGGGATAAAACTGCCTCAAACAAGTGCTGGATCGGGGTAGGGTCTGTTACACCTCTTAGTATTCATTAATGAATTGAAACATGTTTAGAGAAAAGTAGATTTTCTTGTGCTCTTTGTTGCTAGATATCATTAGATACTAGGGAGATCGGTCTTGTCCGCAAGAACGATTTATCTGGCCAACAAATTGGCGACTGGTTTGGTTTGGATTTTGATTTGTCTTTGCTTTGACTTGAGAAACTTAAGTTTTTGTTTCTGATTTTGCCTTGATATGTGTGAGTTTGGGTACTGGTTAGATCCTGGTTGGAATTTTATTTTTTGAAATTTTGGAAGAGGACCACATCCTCTCAGTTAGTTACAGTGCGGACCTATCCGCACTGTTACAGTGTAACATAGAGCGGCACCGCACCTGGTTCTACTAGATGCTTGCGAACCCCTGTCAAAAATTTGAAAAACCTAAGATCCATCTACCCAGTTAGGTTTAGTTTTTGTCCATAGCTGTTAGTATATGCCTAGACCTGCACTTGTCTTGACAAAATTTCCTTGTGAGTTAGTTTTCATTGGCATTCTTGTTTGGAGTGATTTTCTAAGAAGTTTTGTATGTTGGATTGCTTTTTGCTTGGTCTTTGTAGTAGCTCAGAGATCCAAAGCCTTAGAGCCTTAGATCACCCTGGTCTCTCTGGTCTTCTTGTTGAGTTTGTCTAGCTTATGAAATATATCCGTGAAGAGACCTAGATCCCATTTTTCTCTTTTGCAAAACTTTGATTGAACTTGATTAAAAGTTTCGAATTTCATTTTCCTATTAAAATATAAATGGATGTTTTTGATTAGTTTGTTGAGCTGAACAAATTGATCCTTAGTGAGCTGAAACACTAAGTTGAGCATCCTCAAAAACATTTCAAGATTCTTTTCAATCCATTTTTGTTTAGATCTCAAGATTAGATCATAGTTTTGAGTTTTTCGTAGAAATTATACAAGCTTGTTGAAAATTTGTTTTCAATAGTTTTTTAGAGTTTTTTAGAAATCTTAAAAGCTCTCTTAAAGGAATTGCTTATTCTTGTAGTTGTTGATTGTTGAAAAGAAAAGGGATTTTCTGTGAGCGTGATTAGTGTCTCGTTTTTTAAAGTTCGTTGGAAAAGACAAAAAGTTTCCTTTCAGTTGTATGTTAAGAGAAGGATTTGATTTTCAAAGCATTGCATTTTCAACTGTTCCTTAGCTAGAAATTCATTGAAAAGGAAAAGGAATTGTTATCATCTTAGATGCATTTTCTAGTTTTTTGGAGTCGAGTCTTCATACCATAAAGTTTCATCTCTGCACCCATTGACTTAAGGAACAAACAATAAAATTAACGCTTAATTAAAATCAATCTAGAAATCGTTTTATTTTCTAGGGCTCTTTTCACCAACATAGCATAGGCTAGTATCTTGGAGTAGGGAGTAATTAACTCTCCAAGGTAGTTTAAACAAACAAGTAGTCGATTTTGTAGTAGGGAGAAATTCCAATTGTTACATCTATGCTCTGGGAAAGCTCCTCTTAAAGGAGAAGCACGATATCATATCCGAACTAGTGTGGGAATCAATCCTTCCTCATTGGGAACAATAGAAGATATTCACGTATTAAAAACGATAAACCTCAGATTAACCATTGTCGAGGAGCCTAGGCTCACTTCTTGGTAAACCTTGGATTATGTCAAGGAGCCTTCAAGGGGATTGAGCTTGTTACTATGCCCTTGTGTGTGTATCGGATCGTAGACTCTTCCCCCAGGTATATTTGTTTCCATTGGTGACCTTAGTGACCATAATCTTTAAGATTCTTTCCTAGGTGACGGTGGAAGGAAGATCCCACTGTACCTGGAGCAGACGTTGACTAGACTCACTTGGACTCTCTGGGGGGTTATCTTCACTTGAGATGGTTATAGTGGAGAAACTTGTGCTAGTCTGTTTCATTAAGCAGGTTGTCGGGGTAACTGTTCCAACTGCCATTTTTGTATTGAATTCTGCGACGTTGGATTTCATCACCAACTAGTGTTTTTGATCCAGAAAGATACTGTTTGTGTGTGGTTTGATATCCTAAATTTGTTAGGCATGTGCTTCAAATTGTTTGGTTCTTTAGATACTTTAGGTGTTTTTCTTGAGATTTTTCTTTGTTTTCGTGTGAATTAATTAAATTAATCATGGCTAAATTACCGAGACAATCCCGTCAACTACGGGGGCAGCCTCCCAAATTTACACCAAGTCAACTGGAAGGGCTACGAGCCCTTGTCACACCTAGTGAAAGTAGGGTTGGATCACCAGAGGCCAAAGAGTCTTCATTGATTGTGCATCCTGATCATCTAGTGCAAGCAACAGAACATATTTATGAACCAATTTCATTTTCCGAGGTTACTGGTAGTATCACTCCTACTAGCTCATTAGCCGAAGAACCTGAAATCTCTGAACCTGAAACTGAAATTATTGTTACTCCATCTTCAGGATTTGCTTCTCTTGTTTGTAGTGGTCCTAGTTCACCCATAGTAGAAAATATCATTACCGAGAATCTTCCTTCTGGACTCATTTCCATTGAAGAAATTGTATTTCGAGTCTAAATGAAGGTATAAGCATCCCTGAAAATCAACCGACTATTGAACTTAGGGAGCATGAATCTATTTTCTACAGTCCCATTAGAGGTGATGCTTGGTATATTTCGTTGACCAATTTCTTAGAAAATCCAGGTCTTGCATCTTCACCACCTCGATTTCCTTTCCATCCAACACCCAAAGGTTATTCTCCTCCGTTGAATATGTCGAGACACTCATCCTTGTTTACTTAGACACCAGAAACCTTCTTACATGGCGGTCCTTCTGTTCCTCCTCGATATCAGTTTGTATCTGTTATGTTTTTAGGAGCTTCTCCTCGACCCATCAATTATGCCATATCTCCTGGTCATAACGGAACTAAGTCGTTAAGTGTCGAAGAGATTCTTATGTTGTCTGGTACTAATCCTAATCTGCAACCTCAAGGTAGTTCAATACCATATGGGGGGCAGCCGCAAGGTACTCCAATACCACCTGGGGGGCAACCCCAAGGCACTCCATTACCGCCTGGGGGGCAACCTCAAGGACAGTATGTCCCTACGGGATAGTATTTTCCTCAAGGCCAACCCCAGTATCAATATGTACCTCAAGGTCAACCCCAGTATCAATATACGCCTCAAGGTCAATACCAACCTCACGGTCAGTACCAACCCCAAGGTCAGTACCAACCGCAAGGTCAGTACCAACCTCAAGGTCAGTACAAACCTCAGGGTCAATATCAACCTCAAGATTTTCAACCACCTTCAGGTTAATCATTTGTTCAAGGACCCGGAAATGTACCATATAATTATCAATCTTACACTCAGCCTGGTTTTGGTCCTCAAATACGCTCAACCTGTTATGGGTCCATACCCCGGAATGAACGTGGTGTGGGATCAACAGACTCTGCAACCCAGTGTGCAGTTGTCATCTCAATCTGGATAGTCTTTTGTTCCTGGTTCACCCCAGCAACCTGTCCATTCTACTACTCAAACTGCTACACTTGGGGCAGCTCGTCAGGCTGGGCCTAGTTCACCTCGAACTCCATCCCAAACGTCTGCTGCAACTGTTGCAGCTTCTGTTCAATCCACTCCACCCATTTCTGGAGTATCAGCGGCTCCAGTTTCTTCTGCTCCTGTATCAACTCGTCAGGCATCTTTACCCTAGTCTAGACGTATAATCCAGACTTCGGTTTCAATGCCTGTAGGACAACCCGGGCCTAGTACGGTTGTCATAAGTCAACCTCAATTTACTTATCAACCGTACCAGGGGCAGTACCAATATGGCCCCTCTGTGTAGAATCTAGCTTATCAGTATCAACCGTACCCTCGGTATACGTATCAACAACCTCAACAACCCCAGTATGGTTCGGTTAATCCTAGTTTTCCAGGAGGATATAATATCCCCAATGCGAATCCGATACCAAGTTATCCTGGATATCCTCCTCCTGGGGCTGGTCTTATGACCCCAAGTTTTCAAGATCCGAACTGTCAGTTACCATTCATGGCAACTTTGGATTTGCCTGAATTGTCGCGCCTTACAAACAATCCCATCAATTATCTTCCGTTTTGGCCGCCAATGCTGAATAAGTTGCCAAGTGATATACCAAAGTTTGAGGGGAAGTCGGGAGAAGATCCATATAATCATGTGATAACTTACCATCTCTGATGTGCATCGAATTCCATTATAGATGATTCCATTCGTCTTCGTCTTTTTCAACACACTTTGATTGGCCTTACAGCCAAGGGGTACATTGAGTTGCCACGAGGCTCTTTTTATAATTTTAATCAGTTAGCCACTTCCTTCCTTACTCATTTTCAGCTGCCAATCCGATATGACAATGGCATGGAATTATTAACTTCGTTAAAGCAGTCGACGTCCACATATATTTGAGATTATATTCATGAGTTGCGACGTCGACGTCGTTTAGTGAAAGTTTTTATCCCAGACCAAATTTTGGTGGAATGGTTTGTCAAATCACTATTACCCAAAATAACTAAAGATGTAACCAAGGCAGGGGTAGTTACAAAAGAGCAAGTAATTTGTCAAGCTCAGTACCTTGACTTAGTTTATACGCAGTCAGGTACGTTACATGAGAAAATTCCCGACCTTCCGAAAAAAAATCAAATAGCTGCTCCTCCCTCGGGGTCTCATGCCGCTGACGGTATGATTGGTACTATTAATACCAAAAGTAAGAAGAAGTCCTCCAAGAATTCTTCTCCTATTATAACTTTACCAGATTCCCCTAAGGGAGAGTCTTCACCTGAAATTTCTGCCGATGTTCATGTCGTAGAATCATCCATGACTAAATCAAAATCTAACGGCAAGAAGAAAGGTAAGAAGAAGAATAAGCAGAACTCAAAGGATAAATCCAATAAACCTAAATCTACTGACGAGAAATGAAAACCTCGATATCCTTGTCTCATCTGCAATGAGGAGCACTTTACAAGGGATTGTCCGCATCATGCTGAGGTTGCGAAAATCGTCAAAGGTTCAAAAACACCTGCTATTTTGAAGGATCCTTTTCCAAATCAAGACAGTAAATGATAGGTTCTTCCTCTAGTGCCTCGGAAGAGCCCATAATGATGATGTCACATGTAAGGATTGCAACACGATCGCAAGATTATGGGAGTAAAAGTCCTCTTGGTGGTAAGGAAGCTGAATCCTTTTATTCCAATCCATCAACCTCAGGTCTGTCTGGTTCTGGTCCACTACAGATCGAGAAACCAAATACCGACTTAATAATCAAATTGCCCGCTAAGGGTATACTTCGAAAGTCAGCTTTCAATCCACATGCGAGAGCTGCTCAGAACTATAACATTGTTGAAGATTTAGTTGTTTCACCTTCAGCAATGTCGGCTTTGGAAGTGCTGCAATCTTGTCCAACACAGCGTAAAATGCTACTGTCGTCTATAGGAGTTATTGATCTTTAGGACTCAAACCTCATAGTATTCGATTTAGAAAGTAGTACACCTCGTCTTCCTCATCAAATGGCTTTCCAGATTCCAGTGTTAGTCAAAAACAAAACCTTGTTTTAGGACTGTGATTGATGAGGGAGCTTCCACATGTATTATGTTGATACAGTGTTGGAAAACCCTTGGTTCTCCTACACTTAATCAATCCCTGATGATTCTAAAGGCCTTTGATGGCCGAGGGTTTCATCCTTATGGCATTTTACATGACATACCTATAGGGGTTGAAGGAAAAACTGTTAATCTAGATGTGGAGGTGGTTGATGCCCCTTTAGATTACAACCTTCTTTTGGGTCGTAGCTGGTCTTACGCCATGACTGTTGTTGTTTCATTGGTCTTTCGTCTTATTAAGTTCCCACATCATGGAAAGATCGTAACAATAGATCAGTTAACTTATTTCTCGTCCGACCCACCCTCTGCTGAGAGTATTCAACATGTTGGAAA
This sequence comes from Pinus taeda, assembly GCA_000404065.3. Taxonomy (NCBI): domain Eukaryota; kingdom Viridiplantae; phylum Streptophyta; class Pinopsida; order Pinales; family Pinaceae; genus Pinus; species Pinus taeda. The sequence goes on from APFE030571555.1 coordinate 128,572, forward strand.
AACTGCTATCCCTTATAAGGATGTTGGCGTAGGATTAGTTAAAGATTCGGGTTTACTCGGAACTTTTTCATTTCCTCCTCCCAACATACCATCTCCTTTCACAACCATTCATATGATTTCATCAGAATCCATTGTTCTTGACAATCCTTGGATCGTTCCATTCGATACTGAGGTGGACTCTCTTGGCAATGCCATGCCTTTGAGTCCCTTTGAAGTTGCTTATCAGGCAGTACAATCATTTTCTGTCTCAAATTCAACCAACCTAGATCTAGTGAATGAGATCAATGGGAAATCACTTTCAATCTCAACCTCAGATTCAACAACCTTTTCAGAAATTGTTCACACTGATGAACAAATTCAGGAACTGTTTTCCGTTGATGCATTACCATGGGAAGATCTTCATCATCGGTCTTCGTTTTTACCTGTGATTGATCATTTTGAAAATGATTTTTCATCCAATTTTACCGCTGAATATGTCAAAGAACCGCAGAATCCATTGAAACATCCTGATTTTGAACAAAATTTAGCCAATATTTCTCGAACGGTTCCTATCGACATTTCAATCAAACCTGGGATTGTTGAAAACATTCACATAGGTGCTTCTTGTACGGACACTGAAGTCAACACATACAAATCCCTATTTCAAGAATTCCACGACGTGTTTGCTTGGTCCTATGAGGAAATTCCAGGAATTGATCCTTCAATCGTTGTTCATGAGATCAAAACCTACCCGGATGCTAAACCCATCCAGCAACGGTTGCGTCAAATACACCACGAAAAGCTGCTGCCATCAAACCGAAGTTGAGAAATTACTTAAAGCAGGTTTCATTTATCTAGTTCCTTTAACAGATTGGGTATCGAATATTGTTCTAGTTAATAAAAAAAAGGGAAAATAAGAATATGCATCGACTATAGGAATATTAATCGTGCTTGTCCCAAGGTCAATTATCCCATGCCCTATATCGATCAAATTATTGATGATTTTGCCGGCAGTGAAATTTTCCCCTTTATGGATGGCTTTTCCGGTTACAATCAAATTAACATTCTACCTACCGATCAACCAAAAACGACATTCATCTGTCCATGGGGGACATTTTCTTATTGCAAGTTACCTTTTGGACTAAAGAACGTCGGGGCAACTTTCAAAGGGCAATGTCTTATGCGTTTCATGACATCAAGCACATTGTGCAGCTCTATCTTGATGATTTACCAACTCATTCATTACGAAGAGCCGACCATCTCACTCACTTATGAGCCATTTTCAAGAGATGTAGGCATTATTGGATTAGGCTGAATCCGCACAAGTGTGTTTTCTGTATCGAAACGGGTTGGTTACTGTGATTTATTGTATCGAAAGCTGGCATTCATGTCGATCCTTCGAAGGTCGAAGCCATCGTCAAGTTACCACCTCCTTCGACACTTCGCCTACTCCAGAGTTTGCAAGGGAAAGCAAACTTTTTATGTCGTTTCATTCCTAACTATGCCGAGATTACAAAAGGTTTCATGCGGTTGTTGAAACAAAACACTCCATTTTTTTGGGATGAGATAGCTGACAAATCTTTTGATGCACTAAAACATGCATTGACCCATGCACCATTATTGCATCCTCCCAACTACAACCAGGATTATTTCTTGTACCTCGCCGCTTCCCATTCCACTATTGGGATGGTTTTAGTTCAACAGGATAAATTCGAAAGTGAAAATGTGATATATTATCTTAGTCGGACTCTAACTCCCACTGAGTTAAAATATTCACATGTGGAGAAACTGGCCTTAGCTGCAGTCCAAGTTGTTCAGCGATTTCATCATTACATTTTGTTACGCAAAACCAACGTTTATTTTAGACTGTAACCCTATGCAATACATTTTGGCTAAACAATTGCTGGGGTGCAAGTATTCCAAATGCATTGTCATCCTACAGGAATTTGACCTGGAATTTGAGAAGGCCAAGTCAAAGAAGTATTTGGTTTTTGCGGAATTAATGTGTGACTTCCCTCGTGCTGATACCGAACATGTAGTGGAAGAATCCATTGCAGATGAATCCTTGTTCCTTATCAGCACTGTTGATCCATGGTACGGAGATATCATTGTCTATCTCCAAACCCAATATTTTCAGCCAGATATTTCACGATCTCAGCGCCAGAAAATACGCTTCCAATCCCAACCTTACACTATTATTGTAGATACTCTTTATCGTTGTGGGGTGGATTCTGTTTTCCGTCGTTGTCTTACTCATGACGATGCTGAGAAGGTTCTTAATGACTGCCACTCTAGAGCGTGTGGCAGTCATATGTCTAGGTATGCCACAGCCCAAATGATTTTGCGCGATGGCTATTTTTGGGTGTCGTTATTCAAATATTGTATTACTGCCATCCAGAAATGCCACAATTGCCAAATTTTTTATCGTAATATGCACGCTCCTCCTACTCCTCTCCACCCATTCATTGTCGTTGGTCCATTCGTAAACTGGGGTATCGATATTATTACATGTAACCCTCACTTGGCCGGGGGGCATGCATATATCATCCTTGCGGTAGATTATTTTACCAAGTGGGCCGAGGCGATGCCTACATTTTCCGCAGATGGAAAAACCACTGGATTTTTCGTTTTCAACCATATAATTGCTAGGTTTGGTCTTCCCCAAGCTATTATCACTGACCATGGGAGTCACTTTCAAAACATCATGATGACCGAACTTACAGATCAGCTTGGCCTGCGTCACGATAGTTCCACTCCATATTACCCATAGGCAAATGGTCCGGTTGAAGTAGTCAACAAAGTTCTAGTCACCATGATCTGATGAATCATTGGGATTCATCGGTCGAATTGGCACAACATGTTATTTTCAGTGCTTTGGGCGTACCGAACCTCAATCAAAACATCAATAGGTTTTACTCCCTTTCAACTGGTTTACGGTTTAGAGGCAGTATTTCCCATTGAATGCGAAATCCCGTCATTACAAATTGTTGTGCAATTATCACCAGCCACTTCTGAAGAGGAAAAACGTTTATTATACTTAGCTCAATTAGATGAGAATCGACGCAATGCTGCATTAGCTGTCGAAACTCATGCGAAACGGATCAAAGCTCAGTATGATCAGAATGTTACACCCCACAATTTTTCGGAAGGCGACCTAGTTTTACTTTATGATCAAGCAAACGATAAGCTAGGGGCTGCAAAATTTGTACCCATGTGGCATGGTCTGTATATTGTCAAGCTAAAGCTGACAAAAGGGGCCTATGAACTAGAAGATTTTGACGGCGTCTCTTTAGGTAAACCTAGGAATGGGATTTATCTAAAGCGATATTATGCTTAAATGATTAGCGTGGAGATTTCTTATATTAGTTTTTCTTTCTAAGTTTGGGGTGTTCTTAGATTAAATATGCGTGCTTTACTTTAGCGAGTGTTTTTTATTATTAGTCCTGCTTATCTTGATTTTACTCTTGATATTGCAGATGTCAACGCCTCTCCAAACATCCATCGGTTTCGCTGATGGCGCTCGTCGTAGTACACGGAACATCTCTTCCGCAGCCTGGGTTATATATTCACCCTCTGACGAGTTAGTATCTATGCACAGGGTAAGCCTCAGTCAAACAATGAACAACATTGCAAAATATAGTGGAGGTATTGAATTAATATCAGAATCCATCTCATTTGGAATTCGAATTTTGATTGTTAATTTAGATTCAGAACTCGTTGTATTACAGCTTAATCGAGTTTATGCCATTAGAAATCTAGTAATATTACGATTATTTTTTAGAGTCCGTCTCTTGGAATGAGAATTTGATTACATATAATATCAGCACATTCCAAGATATTTAAATACATTAGTAGATGCAATTTCTTCTCGAATGTTAAATAGACATTTGCATTAAATCAAACAGTAAATTTAAAAACATCTCATAAACATGTTTTACAAGATAACCATAGTAATAGCATAGCATAGCATAAGAGTGTGTAAAAATATACATTGTCCTCAATCACAGGTTGAAAAACACCTTATGATCGGCAAAAATGATAGTATCAAAAGTCCAAAAATGGGTCTGCAAGACAATCATCCTATCACTGGTGATGATCCCAAAAAGACACCACTGCTCGGGCCACCCTACAAAAGAACCTCCTAAAAGGTCCTGGGACCCAAATCACATAGAGCTGAAGCCAAAGAGGAATGTCATCTATGATGGCCTCCGGAATATCCGCGGTCAAGCGCTCTAGATGGCTCTCCAACTTGGCCAAGGTCTCTGCTGACTGGTCCTGTGGGGCCGGTTCTGCGACAGCTGGTTGTCTCTGATCATAGGGCTGGAGAGCGGTTAGTCGCCGTGGACCCACATCTGCATTTAAAACTTTTACTATTAGTTTTGGGATGATTGTTAAAAATACAAAAGCATACATATAAAATTAAAATGTTGAAAAACAATTTTTACCTCTATCATCCCATTGCTCTCCTGGTGGAAGAGTCATGTCAAGATCATTGTTATAATCCATCCCAGCGTATGGAAAATCCTGAATAATAAAGAGTTGGTTCTCTAACCAACGGAAATACTCTGGAGTGAATCGAACAACCTCAGTACCCTTTTCTGAATGGCGGTCCATAACTGCAACCCATCGCATAAACCGAGGATCTCGGGGAAGTCCAACCTCAACAGTGAGTTGCTGTGGAACCAGCATCGATACCCTCTCTAAGGAAAAGATGACAACTAAATAACCATAACCAAAGTTCTTTAGCTCCCATTCTTCGCCCTAGTCAATTGGCCCTTCACATTGGCCAATACAACATCACACTAGTTGAAGATGGTGCCTCGGAAGTAGTCCACTGCCATGCGCATCTGGGAACCTGTAGCTAGATGCAATGCTACGCTCCCACAGAGTTTGGTAACAGTAAAGGCAATCACATTCAGTTCAGGGTGGGAGATGATTTTCACATCTATCCGTTTGTCCAGATCCTGGTTATTACAGAACTCTAGTCGGAGACTAGTGACAGATTGGCCACCTGGCCTAGATTCGAACAGAGATAATTGCTCACCTCTCTTGGGCAAGCCAGTCAAAAATTATATGTCATCCGGCTCGATTTTGAGCTGGTTGCCACCAATAATGAAGCATTGGTCCTGTATGCTCCACTTGTTCACTAGCCATTGTAAAAAGTCTACCTGTGCCCTCATGCCAGGTATGGTCCAAAATTTGAAAAGCTCGCATGCTCTTAATGCCTCTAATGAAGGCCGATGGAGTAATGCAGCCTGATCCACGTCCTCATGCTCTCTTTCCCACCAAACAAGCATCTTGTGTACCTACATTGCAAAATAGGTGGATTAGAATTTTCGTTCCAAAATTCTATGGGTCAAAAATGGAGAAGCTAGGGTTCAAAATCCGCATTCCGCGGGGTTCGCACCCATCCCTTTAGAGACAGTGCGTAGGTGCACACTTCTCCTTAAGGCTAGGTGCGGCACCCCGACCTTTCTATGTGCACAGAAAAGTCGGGGTGCACAGGGGCCACATGGCACCTCTCCGCAACTCCTGCGGGTGATTTTTTGCCTTAATTTTCCTCTAAAAAAATGATTTCTAAGCCCTAAAACAAAATTTCAAATGGATGAAATGCAAGTCAGGGACATTGTGGATTACCTGGAGAAGACGGTTCTTGATTCCAGCAGTCGGATTTTGCGCAATCTCCACAGAAAGTTTTTTACCAAAAGCTCTTACTTTTTACTCCAAAGGCAAACGGTAAAAATGAACTTGTAAAAGCCATTTTTATAATATTTTTTGAATAAATAAATTAATTTTTTTTTATTTTTTACTTTGAAAAGGTCATTTTTGGTACATTTTTGTTATTTTTTAAACAGATATGAATAATGTTTGTAGTTTTTGTGCAGAATATTTGGGATTCAGGTGAAATTGGTCATTTTCAACAAAAAACACATAGGAGTCCTCTTTAAGCTCTTTTCTAACTCGTAAAAAATGAAAATATTGCCGAGTGTTTCTTTTTAGACTCGTTAAAACGGAATTAAAAAGACAGTCGTTTTACAGATCTTTTCTGACCGTATAAACATGAAAATATTTCCGGACTTTTGTCGTTTCAAGTTCGATATTGGTAATAAAACGACGTGTTTTCGATCGCTTTTTTACTTTTTCATATTGAAGGCACTAATCATGAAAAGTACTCCTTGGTCGTAATGATCAAGCGGTTCTCTCAAGCATTATTTTATACTTTTTTGGGCTTGAGAGACACAAATTTACGAAAAAGGACAACCATGGAGTTTTCTTAAGTTTTTCTTCTAACAACCTAAAACTGAAAAACACTGAGCTTCTCATATACTGGACTCGTTAAAATTTCACAGTAAAGGACCTGTTCAATTACAAACAAGAACAGACCACTCCTTCTTAGGGTTTGAATCTAAACTAAGTTGGACTCATCTGAAGGATGAGCTTATAACCAAGCAAGTGTTATCCTAATCAAGCTTGTCAAAAATAAAGAGGTACTTGCCATAAATGGTGGGGGAAAAGAGAGAAAAATGAACCTGTTTGTCATACTCTGTGTTTGAAAAAAACTTTACATCACTCTTGAACACGACATTTTTATCCACCTGGGTTGGGAAATCCTTTACCTCAGTTAATCAAGCCACTTTGAAAGTCTTCAGCCGGTTTCCGGGTATTAACTTTGGGTCAACTATCACCAAGCCATCTGCTATGTCGTTATGTGTTCAAGAGGTCTGTGCAAATAAACCATTCACCTACAAAATTTTTGTCATCCATCATTGACCATCCCTGAGTTAGTTCTTGCTGTACATATTTCTTCAGACTTGACCTATGATTTCGTGTTATGGGCTTGCCTATGACGGATCGATTTCTATCGACTCCAACTCATTATGTAGAAAGATGATCTAGAAATCGTCAGTACCTTGGAATATGCATGCCTCAATGGCAGGTTTCTCACCTTTAACGACAGGTTGCATCATTGACCTTCGATCAACGGATTCCGTGACATGTTCGACATCGACTCATTCATTCACATTTCATGGATTATACTGAGTACTTTGAGGGACATTGACATTACTGGTGGTTCCTCTCACACTTGTTAATAGTTTACATCATTAACTAGTAATCAAGTGGTTTCTCCCATGTCCGACTTCGACACATTCATTCACATGGGTAGAATCGTACTAGTTCGGGATGTAGAAATGAAGACCCTGGATCTAGTTTCCACCATCCAGATTGTGAGGAAATTTGTTATCATTATATAGTGGACTATTCATAAATAGATGGTTGCGCCCATACTATGTCCATGTGTTCCTACTTGTGATGTAATACAAAATCATTCCTGTATCAGAGCAGTTTTAGATAGTCCTTAGTCAGTTTTGATCTGAGTATGGGAATCCCTACCTCAGCGATGACATTTTCACATATATATATTTTGCGTTGAATATTTTTTTAGGTTCGACCGGGGTATCCACAGGAAGATCCTTGAAATGATAAAGTCCTTCACTCTTGTTAGATGATCAAAAACCATCCTCATCTATTACAGACTTTGCACTTTAGGGGGCAATCTGTTACACAAAAAACTATCACCATGACTTTCTACAGTTTGTGTGAGTCCATCAACACTCATACATGCCTCCTTTGCAAGTCTTAAACCTAAGCTCTTCATGTCAAGCCTTGAAAATGGGAGAAAGACCTTAAAAATATCTCAAATCCTGGTTTCGCACTTTCTCCTAGCATTGCCTGTCGTTCTGCACCCAATGGTCATGTTTCGTGCAAACCTGACCACTCTGTCTATTGAGTAATGGGTGCAAACCTCTATAAAATTTAAAAAGGCGTGAGTTCATTCCTAAAAACTCATATTGGGTCACTTCTAGACACTTCTATAAGGAATATTACGCTGGAAAGTCCACTCCACCTTGGTTCATCCATTCCATAACTAAGGGAGCTAACTCCATGATATGAGGTGCTTATCCCATTGAAGGAGGAACTTATCCCTTCAATGGTGGACCTGCAACTTCCTCCATTTGCACTATAAATTCAGGCATTGGGTTGTTGTAGGGGAGGTTGAAAGCTGAAGATTCTTGAGGGTAAATGCTGCTGGAAATTAGACTTCCTTTTTGAGCTTGTGAGAGGAGAGATCACATACCTTTCATGTCATTTGGGAAGTGAGTGAGGCTTATCAAAGTAGAGGAGACTCTTGCTGGACCCTAGAAAGAACTTGTGCAACATCAAGGCAAAGGTTGTATGGTTCTTTTATTCATAAAGTTAATACAATAGAGTTTGTTTTTCTCAATGAACTGTCTCTAATGGTTTATTTTATGAGCTCCTTGATCTTCATAATGAACATGTTTTATTATAATATCTACGCAGGTATGCTTTGATGTGTGTTTGTTTGTGTATGCAGGTTATT
>APFE030571555.1:149918-161041 GCA_000404065.3 Pinus taeda
TGCCAGAAATGGTGGGGGAAAAGAGAGAAAAATGAACCTGTTTGTCATACTTTGTGTTTGAAAAACTTTCCATCACTCTTGAACACGACAGTTTTACTCACCTGGGTTGGGAAATCCTTTGCCTAACAGTTAATCAAGCCACATTGAAAGTCTTCAGCCAGTTTCTGGGTATTAGCTTTGGGTCAATTGTTACCAAGCCATCTGCAGTGTTGTTATGTGTTCAAGAGGTCTGTGCAAATAAACCATTCACCTGTAGAATATTTTTCATCCATCATTGACCATCCCTATGTTAGTTCTTGCCAAATATATTTCTTCACACTTGATCTATTATTTCGTGTTATGGGCTTGCCTATGACGGATCGCTTTCTATTGACTCCAACTCATTATCTAGAAAGATGATCTAGAAATCATCAACACCTTGGAATCTGCATGCCTCAATGGCAGGTTTCTCGCCTTTGATGACAAGCTGCATCATTGACCTTCGATCAAAGAATTCTGTGACGTGTTCAACATCGACTCACTCATTCACATTTCATGGATTGTACTGAGTACTTTGAGGGCCATTGACATTACTAGTGGTTCCTCTCACACTTGTTAACAATTTACATCATTGACTAGTAATCAAGTGGTTTCTACCATGTTCGACTTCGACACATTAATTCACATGGATAGAATCGTACTAGTTCAGGAAGTAGAAATGAAGACCCTAGATCTAGTTTCCACCATCCAGGCTGCCAGTAATTTTGTTATCATTATATAGTGGACTATTCATAAATAGATGGCTGCGCCCATACTGTGTCCATATGTTCCTACTTGTGATGTAATACAAAATCATTCCTGTATCAAAGCAGTTTTAGATAGTTCTTAGTCAGTTTTGATCTGAGCATGGGAATGCCTACCTCAGCGATGTTATTTTCACATATATATATTTTGTATTGAATGTTTTTACAGGTTCCGACTGGGGTATCCAAATGAATATCCTTGAAATGATAAATTCCTTCACTCTTCTTAGATGATCAAAAAAACCATCCTCATCTACTACAGACTTCACACATTAGGGGGCAATCCGTTACACAAAAAATTGTCACCAGGACTTTCTACAATTTCTGTGAGTCCATCAACACTCATACATACCTCCTTTGCAAGTATTAAGCCTCAACTCTTCATGTCAAGCCTTGAAAATGGGAGAAAGAACTTAAAAATATCTCAAATCCTGGTTTCGCACTATCGCCTAGCATTTCTTGCGGTGCCGCACCCAATGGTCATGTTTCTTGCAAACCTGACCTCTCTGTCTATTGAGTAATGGGTGCGAATCCCTGTAAAAGTTAAAAAGGCATGAGTTCATTCTTAAAAACTCATCTTTGGTCACTTCTAAACACTTCTAGAAGAAATATTGCACTGGAAAGTCCGCTCCACCTTGGTTCATCCATTCCATAACTAAGGGAGCTAACTCCATGATATGAGGTGCTTATCCCATTAGGAGAATTTATCCCTTCACGGTGGGACCTTCAACTTCTCCATTTGCACTATAAATTCATGCATTGGGCTGGTTGTAGAGGAGGTTGAAAGCTAAAGATTCTTGAGGGTAAATGCTGCTGGAAATTAGAATTCCTTTTTGAGCTTGTGAGAGGAGAGATCACATACCTTTCATGTCATTTGGGAAGTGAGTGAGGCTTGTCAAAGTAGAGGAGACTCATGCTAGACCCTGGAAAGAACTTGTGCAACATCAAGGCAAAGGTTGTAAGGTTCTTTTAATCATAAAGTTAATACAATTGAGTTTGTTTTTCTCAATGAACTGTCTCTAATGGTTTATTTTATGAGCTCCTTGGTCTTCATAATGAACATGTTTTATTATAATATCTACGCAGGTATGCTTTGATGTGTGTTTGTTTGGGTATGCAGGTTATTAAAAAGGAACTGCTTGAAGCTGTTGGGATAAAACTGCCTCAAAAAAGCGTTGGACTGAGGTAGGGTCTGTTACACCTCTTAGTGTTCATTTATGAATTGAAACATGTTTAGAGAAAAGTATATTTGCTTGTGCTCTTTGTTGCTAGATATCATTCGATACTAGGGAGATCAATCTTGTCCAAAAGAACGATTTATCTAGCCAACACTCCTGCCAAGTAGTTTGCGAATACTAGAAAGTGATCGTTATCATGGCCCTGGCCTTTGAATTTTATGCACCATACTTCCTCATGTGCCTCTAGCCACAGTGCCCTATCCTGCTTCAAACTTTGTTTTTCCAAACACATATTCTGTAGTTGCGCATGGATTTTTTGAACTCCCAACCCAGGGTCTTGTATCGTCATCTCATGTAATCTCATTTCCATTTCCAATGCTTTGGCCTACGTGGAAAGTTTCTGTTGTGAGAGCGTCGTGCTCAAATGTGATGCTAGAGATGCTATAAACTATGCACGATGATGTCCATTTGTCCACGTCATATTGGATTTGCGGATCGTACTCTTGAGCTGTTGATCGAGATTCCAAGGAGTCTCACCCGAGAGCAACGCAATTTCCTTAAACCCAATGATTAATTGTGTTTCTGACTTTGGCTTGCTAAATTCCCTGTTCAGTGTGTTCTAGATCTCTACTATCCCTGTGTTTGGGTGGTCGTTCGAGTGCTTGATGTACCATGTTAATGTGCGATCCTACAACGTGCCCACCAATATAGTTGTCTTAATATTGTAATCTATGACACCTTGTTCTTATTCCCATACTTCTCTTATCGTGAACCAGAATTGGTCTAGATCCTCATTCCCTACTCCTCTAAATACTAGTAGTTTTATCACACTAGCCATACTGTAATGTGGACGTGGTGGAGGTGGAGTGGGTGGAGATGGAGGTGAGGGAGTTGAAGCGAGTGGCAGTGTGTGTGGAGGTGGTAACTGTAGAATGCATTGCCTTATCAAACTGACTGTGCTTCTCGGAGAGACCCTCGCAAACTCTTCCTCGCTCTCTCACGAGGGTGAAACTAAGGGACTGTTTTCTAATTCTTCACTATTTTTGTAGATCTTTCCACTCCATGTAGCCCCAAACATTAATGTATTCACATGACCCTTTTTTCACACTATATAATCTTAATCCAAGTATTCACAGATTTAATATACTTACCTCGCGATACTTGGTGAAAGCGTCGCTCTACCTTGCCATAGCTCACGATCGTGTCTACCGCAAAATCCACAATAAATCCCCCTATTATCTGGTCGAGCCAATGGCCCATAGCTCACGCGATCTTATCTTCTGATGTTTCTAGTCTGTGCACTAATTCCGGAGTCCACACTATTGGTTTGTCGATCCTACACCTTCCTTGGTTGTCAACTAACTTTACGATCCACTCATATAGCTCAGAAGGAAAGGATGCAAAGAATATCTCATGGATTTTTGTATACACATACCGCTCCAACCACTTTTCCTTAGATACTTACGGAGTTCTATTTTCCTGTGTCGCGAACTCATGAATCTTCTTGTCCAACCACTCTTCAGTTTTCTTCTTTGTTGGGTTCCAGTGGCATGACATCAAAAATCCCTTATGAAGATCCTAGTCCCAGCAACAAAACCATTTGTTGGCTTAGTGGTGCCTGACCCAGGTTTAGAAGTGATTTAGCCAAGCAAATCCTAGTATTACTGGCCCTTTTGGCAACAGTCCACAGAGTGCGATTGAGGTCTCACCCAAAGTAGTATGGAGGGTGCCAGAACCAAGTTTCCACTCCCTGGGGATGTTTGACACGAGGTGATTGGTACGCAGTCCAACCTTCGCACTTACTACGCTACACGCACCTGGGGACACCTTGCACCCTACGATACTATCTTTGTGCAGTTCTAGACGCAGCGCGACCCATGTTATTTACCCAAGTCTTCCTTAATTAGGCTCCGTTAACTAATTACTTAGATTGTTTTCATATATAAGAATTCATACAAGTATTATCAAGTGCGCATAGTAAGTAAACAAAGTAAAAGTAATGCATAACATCAAAATATAGATTCAAGAACAGATGCACAGAGTAAACTTCTCTTTATTAACTTTCTATCCCAATTACAGATCTAACTCCACTCTGCGCACTCAGCTACAGGGGTCCATGCACTCAACTGCGGACTCTACTAGGCCTCTGCACACTTAACGACAAAGCCTCTTCCTACTACTACAACCTAGTACACTTCAAATTCCACTCTAACCTCGAACCACGCCTTTGCTATTCTATCTGTCATCGAATTCCCCCCCATTACACTTAGAGCCTCAATCTATTTATACAATCCCATGGTCCACGGACCATGGGTAGGTTGACACCACCTTACATTAAATTACAATACAATGCTTAGGGTGGACAGCCCTATGACTTGATTGTACACTTCGCACTCTGCACCCACAATTCGTGGAGTCTTACACCATCTTTGACCAAAACTTGGGCTTTGAGCCCCAAAAACTTGCTGTGGGGGATCCCATGCCCAACAAGGGGTGAGAACACTTTTACATAAAGTAACTTTAAAACATAAATTACATGTGCTTTTTGAAAAAGTAACTCAACAAAAAGAAAGACTTGAACTCAAAACCTCTATTCTCATAAAGTAACTTTGGACCAAGTGAGCTAGTTTAAAAGGTTAGTAATTTTTGGAAAAGGGGAAGGGGTTTTTTCTTTCTTAGTCACTGAAGCTTTGGGGTGCATGCTTACTTGAGAAAGCTCATTTTTTTCCTACAAAACAAAAAACACAAAACTCATGGACATACAAAAAAAAACAAACCTTACAGTTCGAAGTTAGCTTTAGCCGAAAACTAAATATTTTCCTCTATGTTTCTGATTTTCCGAGATCACACTAAGGCGCGGTAGAAAAGGGCATACGCATGAGAAAAATGATTCCTTTCTTTTTCTGATTTTCCTAGATCGTACAGAGTCATGGGGCAAAGAGCATACATAGAAATGAAAGGCACAAATTCGGTAAAAAAAAAGCAGAGAGCTAAATAAACCGAAATAAACAGAGAGAAAATAACTAAAAACTACAAATAAACATTGTATGCCTCCAGGTCTTAAAAATGATGTAGCTAGGGCTACTGAAAATCTTTCCACATCAAAGCAAGGGGTTCCTCACTAGAATAGATGCTCCTAACACAATAGAGCATTCTTCTCACCCCAAAAGCAGTCAGAAACAATAGATTTAGGAAACAACAGTTAGTTGTTGTCCTACCAGCTTCAGATTTGGATCACCAATGGATGCGGCGCTCAAATATATCTGATACCATGTAGGAATTTATAGGGTGAGTTCCTTAGACAAAACCCCAAAGAACACCGCTCACAAATATATCACGGATCAATACACCATTATGCTTAACGTGGTTAAAACCCTTAAAGAGGGAAACAGTCCATGGCCTGAGCCAACGTGGCCACTTTAGGCAATTCATTAATAAAAGAATGAAAATTTACATAAGCTTATCTCAAGAATGGTTACCCTACAAATGACCCTCCATGCTCTTTAAATAGAGATCATGGACCAATCAGGTGTTAAGACACAAATCAAGTGTCGGCAATACTGAGGAGATAATGAACCATCAGATCACTACATATCATTACCATCAGATTGTAGGTTACAAAAGTACATAGTAAAGAAACACAATTTACCTAACTCTACACTAGACCAAGTTATAATTAACTATTTCCTATGTGTTAAAATATCCTAACACTTGTGTTTAATTACCCAATATAATCACATATATTCTTGCATCACATAAACATTATAAGTTAAACCCAAAACTCAATATAACGAAATGCATTAACAGGAAATAAATACATAGAATTTGTAGAATACTTTTCTTTATTTATATCTTCAGTTTGATACAAGCTCTATCCACCCTATGCACATAGCTGTATGGATTTGCAAACTCAGCTACAAACTTCCACCCTAGGCCACTATGTACTCAGCTACAGATCCTTTACCTACACTAAAACCCGAAACACTCAGACTTCTCTACCAAGACTCCAAGACTTGTCTTTCCTTCCTTGAGACTAATTAGAGCTTACTTACTTGGATCCTTTTTATACAATCCCATGGTTCGCGGACCATGGGCGGATATTTATAGCTAACTTTACACTTTACAAAATAAGGGTAGACAACCCTTTATGACTCTTGACACCTTCACACTTTGTGACCACAAAATGTAGATAATTTACAACTTTATTACAAAATTGACCCAAAACATGGGCTTTTAGCCCCAAAACTATCCTTGGGGGAACCTGTTGTTGAGCATTGGAAAAGGTATGTATTTACCATTTATTTCTTTATCTTTTCCTTTGAATCATAACTTTTTTACATTCTAATATGGTAATATGTTAAAGTATTATGATGGAATTAAGAAGATTTGTGATTGATGCAAAATGACTAATTATTGTCTTTTTCTATACAGAAAGTGAAGAAACTAGAAAATCACTATTCAGGAGGAAAAGACAAAGCAGAAGAAACTACTGTCCCTTTGACAAGAAGCCATATCCAGACGAGGAGATCAAGATCAGAGCACATGATCCAGGAAAAGGAAGAGGAAATGCGGCCTCAACGGAAGAAGACAAAACGATAACTGGATATCAAAGATATAGCAAATCCCTAGGATCCTTTGATCATGAGGGATCACTGTTTCAAGGCTTATGGATACTCTTGATACTTCTGCCTGGCCATTATAAAAAGGAATAGCGCCGGTAGCGTAGGGGGAAAATATTATTGTCAATTTGTAGAACTTATTGTTGTAATCTTAACTTTGATCATGGGCTCTCTTTGAAGAGCGATAGTTGTAACTTTTTCATTTGTGATTAATATATAACTCAGTTGTTGTTCCATTATCTGATCTTGGAGTAAACACAGCAGTGCTTCCCTCATGGCTAAGGGCCCAACCCTAGTGGATCCACTTGCTTCTTGTATCATTATTTTACAATTACAGTCATGTGTGGTTTGATTTCCTTTGCATTTCCTTAATTCATTTTATTCAGTAATCTTCTATTCCTGAAAATTTCACTAAATTGTTATGTTATATCAAAATCATAATTGGATAGCGGGATTATTATTCACAACTTGAAATGTCATGTTATTCATTCTGAAATAATATTACACTATCTAATTCAGATTCTGCTGTTCATTCATAGATTGATATCTCTGTTCATTTACAGTTGCGATTGTTGTTCATTTAACTATGGTTCACTTACAATTGTGATAGTTGTTCATTTGACTATTGTTCTATTATAACCGTAGGTGTCATTCCTTTATAATTGTGGTTAATGTCCATTATGCTAGAATAAGATTACTGATTCAATTTCTCTATAGTCATTGTGTGTTTAAACTTAATTAGGTTTGTTGTTCCTTTCTTAGTTAAAGATTGCTGTTCAATTCCTTCATTAGTTAAAGATTGTTGTTCAATTCCTTTCGGTTAAGATTGCTACTTAATTCATTTCTGTAGATCAAAGCTTTGTTGTTTTACCTTTTCAATAGATTTAGTTGATGTTCCTTTTCTGCTAATTGAATTGTTATTTCCAGTATTTGCTTTAGTGTGAATAGAAAGATCTACAACTGTAACAAACATTGACTACTGTTGTCTAAGTTGTCAGATTGGAGATCTTGCCTGTAATTGATTTTCATTTACATCAGTTTATAGGGGAAAGAGTTATCATTACTGCATCCTTGACTGATGATTATTGTAGTTTCTTGAGTGAATGATTTAGTTACAGAGCATTTAAGTTTCTTGCCATTACAATTAGAGTTTGTTTCCAGCATTCATTTACTTTTATAAGAACTATACTGCAAAAATTACTCTTGAACAAGTGACCACCTCAGACTGAGTACACTCTTGAGATAAAAAATCATGCCTGGATTAATAATTAATGTAGGGTAAATAGGGGCTAAAAGACACCTTTTTATCAATCAACATTTTGGTGCCGTTGCTGAGGACAGTGTAGCCATTTGTTTCTTTTGAAAAGAGAGTAGTGTAATTACTTGCTAGGAGAGAGTTGGGTTTTTAAAATGGAAGGTAAGAACCTGCGTTTGGAGCATGTAATAGCTCTACTCGCCTGCCCGCTTTCCTACAAATTTATTGATTATTTTGGGTAGAAATAAGTATTTGACTTGTGTGCATGACTAAGCAGAAAGAGCCTAAAAAGAATCCAAAACCATTACCCAAACCTGATAAATCTAAGGGACCAGTGACCCTTGGTTGATCGACCTGTATAGACGATATCCTTAAAAAAGTAGAATCTCAGCGGTCAGTAGGCCCTAGAAAATTTTCTTCTAGACAAACTACTAGTTCCTTTCGGGCCACAGAATCACCATCTGTAGCCTTTGCTAAAGTGCACAACCAAACAGAGGAGCAAGAGTTTCAAGAAATTGAGACTTCTAGCCCAAAATCATTACAAGAATGGAACCTTAGTAATCTCTGTGAAGGAGGAGGAGAAATAGGGGAAACTGAAGAACCAAGATCTCCTCTTGGAATAGTCAGCCACTAAGCATCTCAGATAAGGGAAGTGTTGTCAAAGTCATCCAGAATAAAACTGAAGAACCTGAAGGGCTAAGATCCCCCAGGCATTAGTTTAGCAAGGAACTCTTATCATCCTAGACAAAGGAAGTGTTGTTAAGACCATTCCCGCTCCTTCTAACCAACCTAGGAATACACCCCTAGAAATCCCAGAAGGATATTGGCACATATTTGACCAAATGGCCCAGAACCAGCAAACACCTCAAAGCTCCACACTGCAATATCCCATTGTAGATACTACAGTTAATGCACCCATGAATGCCATTCCTCTCCAGCATATTCCTACATTCCATGGACTAACATCAGAAGATCCAGACACATTTTTATTTGAATTCGATGTACTATGCTGGGGGTATGACTATACCAACGATCCCCAAAATCTAAAATTATTTCCCTCCACATTAAAAGGAGAAACTTTATGATGGTTTATGGGGTTAGGTGGAGGTGTTATAAATGACTGGTATCAGATGAAAGGTGCTTTCTAAAGAAGTATCAGGATTATTGTAGGTCTAGAGAATTAAAGGATGAAATATTTCAGATGGTAGCCATACCTAATGAGACAGTAGAAGAATATGTTGAACGTTTTCAGTATAATCTTTAGAGATCTCCTTATGTATCATCACCCATACCTGACAATGTATTAAAAACGACATCAATTAAAGGGATGAAGGAACAATGGGTTGAAACACTAAATATTTAAGGAAAAGGTGACATCTATTAAGAAAATTTTGCTAACATTATTGATTTGTGCATGAGGAGTTCACGAGGGAGTACAAGGCTAAAACTAGCGGAACATGACATGCTCACAAGGGACAACAAGATCTCCAGTGGAGGAGTAACCCGCATATAAATTAGGAATTTACTGGAGAATTTCAAAACTAATATATTGGGGACTCTAACAACATAGCTCGATATTATGCAAGCTAAACATAAACAAGTAGAAGCAGAGCAAAATTTGGCAATATTCTGCCCTAGATGCAGAAAGAAACATAGCCATAAAGAGTGCCCACTGGATGCAGTTCAAGACTAAGATATTTGTACAAAATATCTCTCCATAGAGAACTTCCCCTCACTCTTGGGTTTGAAAACAACATACAAAGAAGCAGAAGAAGAATCAGAACCAGCGTACCTACTAAATCAGCACCATCAATGGCAGCCACGACAACCAGGTATGCCCTCTGTTCCATCTTCTTCTTTCCAACCTCTGCAATATCATGCTCAGCAATATAATACAATGTGGCAAAATTAGCCACCCTTTTCAAAATAGTCATAACAACCATTTCCTTCATCACTATGGTCAAATTAGACAAGCCAACCTAATTGGCCAAATTTTCCCTACTCTTCACCATACTAGAAAAACAATGCATATCCAACACAATGGTCCCCTCCCACTTCACAGAGTCAAGCCTGGCAGACAAACTGGAAAAGACCGATGAATCAGCCAGTAGGAACCATTCCACCCCCTCAATCCCCACTGCCAGCGCCATATACACTACAACAAAATCCCCAGTCCAACTTAAGACTGTAACTCTCAGCCTAACACAACCCAAAGCCAAATAATAGCCCAGTTCAATCTGTTCAAATAATCGAAACAACAGAACTAGAAACCAATCTAAGGGAGTGAAACAACCTTCAATTAAGGTCTAGGCGCATAATAGAAACTGAGGGAGATAAAAATGCTCAAGTTGAAAATCAGTTACCTATAGAACAACCACTACAAGAAGAGGATGTGGTCAGACAAAAAACTCACGACCAAGCAACCATGTCTTCTCCCCCATTCCCAAAATGATTAATCATACCACACCCTATAGAACATCCTAACTTTGATATTCTAGGAGAACTAAAAAAATTGTATATAAAAATCCCACTCCTCCAAGCTATCTAAGATATCCCAATATATACAAAAACCATCAAAGAGTTATGTATAGAAATCCAAAGAGGAGAATTGTAGGTTTTAACCCCATACATAAATTACCTGCATATGAATTCTAAATCACAGGAAAAATAAAAATGCGAGAGCATAAAAAATAAAACACATATACACAAAGATTTCCCACTGGATCCAAAAACCGGGACTACCAGCTTGATTTTTCATTATGTTCCGTTCAATGTTACAATACATATTTATACATGTCGAAGCATCCAATACCATGGACCGAAAACCATCATTTTGAAAACCATGGACCGAAAACCATCACGTCCAAAAAACATGTGAAAAAATCATGCACAAAACCATAGGTGGGTCCGCCCAACCTAACACAAGGTCCAAAACCAAAATTTTCCGGGGCGCTGCCCCAGACCCCATAAAGTGGGGTTACGGGTGCCCCTCAAACCCCCTATTAACTATGTGGAAAGAATATAACAAAACCCAACAATCTCCCACTTGTTTTTTTCTTTCCACAGGGGGCCACAGGAGAGCTTAGTCATTTTTCTAGCCCTGAAACGCCCATTGTTTCTCTACAACAAGAGAACTTCTTAGAGCTCACAAATTTTGTCAATGCATCCGCAGTATTATTCAAAGTGTCCACCTTTACCAGTAACACCTTTTTGTCTTCTATCATATCCCTCACAAAGTGATACTGAACATCAATGTGCTTTGTCTTTGAATGATAAGCAAGGTTCTTTG
>APFE030571555.1:166748-200099 GCA_000404065.3 Pinus taeda
CAAAAAACCGACTTGATGGACACCCTTTAATCTTAGGTAGACCTTGGCTTGTGACTGTTGATGCTTACATTGGTTGCCGACAAGGTAGTATGACTATAACTAGAGGGAGTAATATCAAGAATCTAGCTCTATACCCTCCAGCCTAGCCAAGTTTGACAATAATGAAAACTAACGAACAACCTATATCATACCTCACAAAAAACATTAGGTCCCCATTAACCATAGAAGATGCCCTCGATTTTAAAGATCAAACAGAGGATGATGTTATTAACAACTTCATTAACAAATCTGAATCCAGATCCCATGTACAATGTCACATGATAGAGGTAGCATTTGAGAATGAACTAGAAGAAGATCACCTCAAAGACACTCATGATCAATCAATACCCACTACCTTTGTTTGAAACAACAAAACTATAGAGATTGGGCTAGGAAAAACCTTGAATGTTAATAATAACCTGACTCCTGAACAAGAAGAGAAGTTGGTCCAACTATTGAGAAAATATAAGAAAGCTTTTGCATGGGATTATCTGGACATGAAGGGAATTGATCCCCAACTGTGTATGCATCACATTTATATAGAAAAGGATGTTAGACCCGTTCGCCAACCCCAACAAAGACTCAACCCTCACATGAAAGATATTGTGAAAGTTGAATTACAAAAACTTTTAGATGTAAACTTTATTTATCCAATCTTCGATAGCAAGTGGGTCTCTCCACTAGTAATGGTGCTAAAGAAGAATGGAAAATGGAGGATTTGTGTAGATTACAAAGAATTAAACAAAGAAACCCAGAAAGACCACTTCCCCTTCCATTCATTGATCAGGTATTAGACATATTAGCAGGAATGAAATTCTTTTCTTTCTTGGATGGCTTCAGTGGATACAATCAGATTCAGATTGCCCCTGAAGACCAGGACAAAACTACTTTTACCTGTCCTTGGGGAACATTTGCTTATAGAGTCCTACCCTTTGGCCTATGCAATTCCCCTGCCACATTTGAGAGGGCCATCCTTAGCATCTTTTTAGATTTAATAAATGAAGGGCTCGAAGTATACATGGATGATTTCACACCATATAGAGATGATTTTGAGCTAGCACTAGACACATTGGAAAAGGTGCTGCAATGATGTATTGCCACTAGGCTCTGCTTGAGCCAAGAAAAGTGTTATATGATGATGACCAAAGGGCTCATTCTAGGTCATTATATCTCAACAGCTGAAATATAGGTAGATTCAGCCAAAAGCCAAATAATTTTGTTAATACCTACTCCTACCACACAGACAGAGGTACGCAATTTTCTAGGATTTTCTGGTTATTATAGGAGATTTATAGAGCATTTTTCTCAAATAGGTGCACCATTATACACACTGATAGGGAATGTTGACTTTGTTTGGACAAATAAATGTGACCATGCTTTTGAGGATCTGAAAAAGCTTGTGTAAATAGCCCCAATGCTTAGAGGCCCAAATTGGGACCTGCCATTTCAAATTTCATCAGATGCTTCAGACATAGCTATTGGACCAGTCCTTGGGCAGGAAGAAGACAAAAAACCATATGCAATCTATTCTATTAGTAAGTATTTTTCTCCTATTGAGCTAAACTATATCATAACTGAAAAAGAGTTTTTAGCTGTAATACATGTTGTAAATAAATTTAGTCATTATATCACTGGATATCCTATTGTGTTATATAGAGATAACTCTACCATAAAATACTTAGCAAATAAACCTGTTACAAATGGTAGAGTAACAAGATGGTTAATTTTATTGTAGGAATTTGACATCACAATAAAAGATCAACTTAGGAAAGAGAATCTTGAAACTGACTTTCTCTCACGAATGTCGAAGCCAACAGGCACAACAGTGGTCGAAGATCAATTCCTAGATAAACATTTGTTTGCTATTACTGTCAAGACGCCTTGATATGCTGATGTTGCAAATTATTTAGTAGTAGGAAAATTACCAAAGCATCTAACCCCCAATGAATGAAAACAAATTGTGCAACTAGTACCCGACTTTCTTGGATTGGGGGCTACTTATTTCATACGGGGGTAGATATGCACATCAGAAGATGCATCCATGAAGAGAAAATATTTGACATTCTAAAGGCTTGTCATGATGGACCGTGTGGCAGAAATTTTTCAGATCAAAGGGCTGGTCACAAGGTTTTGCAAACAGGTTATTACTGGCCCACAATCTATAAAGACACTAATAAATTTGTTCAAGCCTGTGATAGTTGCCAAAGAGCAGGACGCCCTAGACAGTCTGACGAAATTCCTTTAAACACATAGTTAGTAATTGAACAATTTGAGTGTTGGGTGCTCAATTTTGTTGGTCCGATCAACCTATCATCAAATCAAAAAACATATATTCTAGTAGCAACAGAGTATGTTACCAAATGGGTTGAAGCAGAGGCACCTCCAAGAGCTACAGAGGACTATGTGATTCATTTCTTGTTCCAAATATTTGTGCAATATGGCCTCCCGAGGGACATAATCTCGGATGGAGGACCGCAATTTGTAGGCAATAAAATCATTGCAACATTAAAAATTATCATATTCAACACAAAATAACCACTCCGTATCACCCATAGGCAAATGGCCAAGTAGAGAGCACGAATAAAGTGATAGAAGCAATATTGACAAAAATTGTTGCATCACACAGGCATGATTGTGTTTCAAGATTGTCGGAGGCCTTGTGGGCATACCAAACAACATGGAGAAATACCACCAGTTATTCACCATATTAGCTAGTATTTGGAAAGGAACCCATCATTTCAATAGAGTTCGAAATACAAACATTAAGAATAGCACATGAGATTGGACTGAATTTAAATGAGGCCTAGACTAACAGATTAGAACAAATTAATGAGCTAGATGAAGTTAGGCTCTCGACTCTTCAACACTGCATTAGTCCAACAACAAAGAGCAAAATGGAACGACGCCCTAATAAAAAAGAAAATCTTCCACGAAGGAGATTGGGCACTCATATACGATTCCAGGTTTTAGGATTTTCTGGGAAAAATTCAGACTCGATGGCTTGGACCATATGAAATCTAAAAAGTGCATGACAATGGCACCATTATTTTGACTACTATTGACGGATCTGGACATACTTTAAAGCAAATGGCCACTGAGTGCAACTGTACCATAAACTGCTTACTCTGGAATCCTTTTACCAACAACTCCAGGAAGATTCTGATATGCAGATTCTCGCTAATAAAAATAATCCTTCCTCGGCATTGGTTCAATAAATAATTTCATTGTTCTTAAATTTTGTACATAAGTTTTTCTTTTCTGCTTGTATAAACTACTTTTTGTACAGATTTTTGTATTTCTACATATTTTGTATTTTGTTGTTCCTTTCCGAAGGAACAATATTTCCGCCTTTTTGATGTTACTTTCCAAAGGAACAACACTTTTGAATTTTATTGTTCCTTTCCAAAGGAACAACATTTCCACCTTTTTGTTGCTCCTTTCTGAAGGAACAACACTTTCGCATTTTGCTGTTCCTTTCAAAAGGAACAACACTTTTGCATTTTGTTATTCCTTTCTGAAGGAACAACATTTTTGCCTTTTTCCTGCTCCTTTCCGAAGGAACAACACTTTTTCATTTTCCTGTTCCTTTCTAAAGGAACAACATTTCCATATTTTTGTTGTTCCTTTCTGAAGGAACAACATTTCCGTCTTTTTGCTGTTCCTTTCTGAAGGAACAACACTTTTGAAAATTGTTGTTCCTTTCTAAAGGAACAACATTTTCGCCTTTTTGTTGTTCCTTTCTGAAGGAAGAACACTTTTACATTGTGTTGTTCCTTTTCGAAGGAACAACATTTCTGCCATTTTGTTGTTCCTTTTTGAAGGAACAACACTTTTGCATTTTGTTGTTCCTTTCTGAAGGAACGACATTTCCGCATATTTGTTGTTCCTTTTCGAAGGAACAACATTTCCACCCTTTTACTGTTCCTTTCCAAAGGAACAACACTTTCACATTTTGTTGTTCCTTTCCGAAGGAACAACATTTCCGCATTTTTGTTGTTCCTTTCCGAAGGAACGACACTTTCATTTTTTGTTGTTCCTTTTCGAAGGAACAACATTTCCGCATTTTTGTTGTTCCTTTCCAAAGGAACAACACTTTCGTTTTTTTTTGCACTTTCACATTTTGTTGTTCCTTTCCGAAGGAACAACATTTCTGCATTTTGTTATTCCTTTCCAAAGGAACAAAACGTTTTCGCATTTTTCTATTCCTTTCCAGAGGAACATCATTTCCGCATTTTTTGTCATTCCTTTCCGAAGGAATAACACTTCCGCGAGATTGTTTTGTCATTCCTTTTAAAGGAACAAACCTTCTTCACATTTTTTCCTTTCTGCCATTTTTTCGAAGGAATAGCAGTTTCGATTTTGGATGATCTTAGGCTATTCCACCAAGGGAGCGGTATTTTATTTCACGCTTGCTTTATTTGTTGTTCCGTTTAAGGAACAATTGCT
Source organism: Pinus taeda (assembly GCA_000404065.3). Lineage (NCBI taxonomy): Eukaryota > Viridiplantae > Streptophyta > Pinopsida > Pinales > Pinaceae > Pinus > Pinus taeda. The sequence goes on from APFE030571555.1 coordinate 171,234, forward strand.
ATTCCTCTTAAGGAATAGCTGATGTTCCTCTTAAGGAACAACAGTTTCGAGTGTACGTTTTCCTTTTGTTTGTTGTTCCTCTTAAAGGAACCACAGGTTTTGTGTGCAAATGTTCTTTTGTTGTCCCTCTTAAGGAACAACAGTTGTTCCATCTAAGGAACAACACTTCTTGAGTGCATTTTTTTTTGTTTTTTGTGTGTGTGTGAGGATTTTTGTGAATGATGGTTCATTTAAGGCACATGTATACATTTATGCAAGAACACAAAAACTAGAGGATACTGAAATCAGCAAACCAAAGGAAAATCGTTATCTTTAGAGAAATTGCTTTGAATCGATAAGAAAAAAGAGGAAATGACACAACTATTTATATCACATTGTTGTCTTTATTTTCACTAAAACCATTTTGATTGATTATTTTTATCCTATTGGTTCTTTCTTAAATCTTCATAATTCTCTTTGATCATTATTATTGAATAAGAATAAGGGCATATTTTCCTCTATTGAGATGCTCAGACTTCTTCCACAGTCCCTACTCTTAAGGAGTTTTGAGCCATCCTCTGTATATAAATAGGAAAGTGCTATGTAAAAGAAAAGAAAAAAAGAGAAAAATATATATCTATATGATTACTAACATGATTTTTCAGATGAAGGATAGGGGGTCTCATCAAGAGCCAACCTACCATGATCATAAGGAAGCAAGTGAAGTGGCATTCCCACTATGGCCACCACACTAGAGAGATGATCCAAGAGGCATATAAAAATAAATAAATAAATAAAGGTCCTTGGAATAGGAGGTCTCATCACGAATCGGCCTTCCCACCTTTCACTCCTTCTTGGTGCATTTTGATCCATCTAGTTACCAAGATAGCACAATGGCCTCCATTCTAACATCACACATCACTTTCCTAGGCATACATGCAGGATTATGGTTCCAAGGGTGAAACAAGCAACTCTGTCAAGGTTATGGACACCTGTGGGCAATAGAACTCTACTGATGGTATTGAAGTCATGTTTTTCAAACACCAATAGTCATTATAAACCCTTTTCTTATATCTCTATCTTGATTTCAAATGAGATTATGTTATATAACCTTTTCAAACCTTTTACACATGAAAAATTGTTTATAAATCAATCATAATGGTTAATGACCGCATAAAAACTTTTACTTACGTCAGATATCCTCTCCTCTATTTTTCACATCATTTCATCAAATTTCCATATCTATTCGTGATTTCCATCATAAGCCTTGATTTCAGTAATCTACTAATTTTTGTAATCATGTCATGGATATATACGTCGTTCCTTTATTTTACTATACTACTACAGTCTATCATGTTTCTCGTTTATTTGTTGATCGAGGACAGCCTATCACATTTCAGGGGGGTGCAGGTGACCTCCATAATACACTAGCATACGTTTCAAATCCTTATTTGGAGGTACTATGACTCCATCAAAACTCGGGAATAGCAAGTTTAACGGTATTGATATTTCCCAATATGGACAGTTTGTTGTTCCATCATCATTTGTGTGTTTTTTCTCTATAAAAAAGTAACAGTGTGCTAATCTTGTACAAAATGGGAGGTAGATCAATACGCAGTGAACCACAAGTGTTAATAATCTCCGACGATGCACGTGAAATTTTAGTGAGAGTAGGATGGATTGCCTACCTTAACTGACTATAGCAGTCCCATGAAACAGTGGCCATTGAATTTTTGTAGAATTTGTAGGAAGATTGTTCCATAGTAAGGGGGAGGAGAATAATAGTAACAGATGCGATAATCACTGAAGTATTAGGACTACCAACTGTTAGACCAGTATGGACCCAGAAAAAAGTGAGACTTCAAGACGCCATAACCATATTCTAGGATGAAGGACAAAGTCTTACTGTCAAAGGAAAGAAAGTCCTACTTGTAACCCTGGGAGAACCATGGGCAAAATTAGCCAGAATTGTGCAAAGCTACATCACATGCGATGGGAGAAAAGACATGGTAATACCATGCCATCTCAAATTGTTAGTTGTATCAAAACAAAAATGTGTTGTAAATTTGCCCGCATACTTAAATTTTTTATTGCATGATGCTGCTCGGAGCATAAGAAAATCTCGTCATGTAGAAACGATAGTAAGTCATCACAGCTTAAGTTGGCTAATAATCAGTTATAGTCTTGTTCATTAGCGGTTCAGTTGGGAAGAATTGGTATTCTCAATAGATGGTGGATTGGCCTTACCAGCCCCAAAACGAAAAAGAACTGCTAGCACATCAATTAGACCGTAGAAACAAAGACAGTTTGCCAGATTGGGGAGATGCGGGGGAATGTTGGGAAGTCCCCAAGAAAAAAGTAGCCAACCCCTAGAGATATATGACTCAGAGGATGAGCAACCCCAACAACTTGAGGGAGGGGAAAATGAAGAAGAAGAATTAGAAGAAAATGTAGAAGAGGAACCGGAAGAGGAATCTGAGCACTCCGGCAAGGATGAAGGGGAGGAAGCAGAGCCACCCAGCGGAAGCCCATTACAAAACCATCTACAAGAATATGAATTGGCCCAAATTCTAGCCAACATGGGTGAGTATATCTAGCCCCATAGCCCACTTAACCTCGATATTGAGACAGGACAATTACAGCAACACTCTACTCATAGTAAGAGTGGATCTAAGGAGATGGATGATGACGAAGAAGGAGAAAGGCAATCACAAGAACGCTCTACTCACAGTAAGAGTGCATCTGAGGAGATGAATGATGAAGAAGAGGGAGAAGCAGAAACCACCAGAGAAATAGCAGATCAAACCAGGGTTTCCTCCCCTAAGAAACCTAATCAAGAGGACGAGAACACTGAAGAAGTGTTCCAAGTAGAAAATATGGAAATAAGCCAAGGCAAGGGTACAATCCCTGAAGAACAAAGCCCAGGCCCAAGAAAAGAAACAATTGTTCCTTCAAAGAAAACGAATGAAATCAAAAGGCTGTGAAAGGAATAGCAAAGACTACTAAATGTAGTAAAACAACTCAGAGAACAAATAAGGGTCCTAAAAATGGGGAGAATCTCAAAAAGAACACCTGGAATAAAGGATACAACCACCCAGACGAAGCCCCATAAAATGAAGTAAAAAAGAACTCAAACTGAACCCATTATCATTCAGGACCACAACGAATAGCATGTGGCTATTACAAATGTAGAGGCCGAAACAAAAGACACACTAGTCTGTAATAAGACAGAGGCAATGTCCTCTAGCGTCACAACCGACCAGACATTTCATGAGAAGGAAATGCAAACTATATGAACCAGATGTCATAATAAGGAGATCCAGGTAGATCTCCAACTCAAATTTTTTTTTATGAACAATGATCCTAGGATAGTAAGACTTCAAGGGAATCTAGCATAGGCCCAGCAGATGATAGAAAAGCTCATAGAAGAAACTATTCCTCAAGAGAAATATCAAAAGTTACAGCAACAAGTAAAGAACATCAATGCATCGGAGAGCGAGGCCTTCGATAAATGTCAGGGGGCAAAGGAAAATGTTAAAAAGGTAACCAATAGACTAGACATAGTTATGATTCAAATGGATACTCTCTGTTCTCTATATATTGATGTTTTAGCATGTAGGGCACCTACCAAAAATTATGCTTTGTTTTTGATGGAAAGGTACTTACAATTAAAAATTAAGGCTTTCAAGGTAGGGGTTCCTATAAAGTTAAACACTATTGATGATTTTATAAACTGTTGTAAACATTATGGGGTGAAAGTCCAGTGATTACTATGTGAGTTTTATTTGCATAATTTTGTGTTGGACGGTGAAACAGAGAAGAACCTTAGTCCTTTTGTGGGTGATATCCAGCTTCAGGCATTCATCTCTTTTGCTATTAACCAGATAAAGTGGCTTAAAGCCCATAATACCTTTCAGAGATAGGAGAACGGGTTAGATCTGTGGGTAAGGGGTGAACCAAGAAACCCATTACAACTATAGGATAAGCATAGAAGCTTAATGAGAAAGAAGTCTGTGATCGAGACATTGGAACCCATTCACACAACAGTTGTCCAACAAGGGGTAGAATACTTCCTATCCATCATAGACCTTGCATAGCAGTAGCTAAACTCTGATGGAAGACTTCCAATTAGAATGTTTAGGACAAAGAGCCATTCAATTATGAAAATTTTAAGTTAGTTGCTGATCACCTCGTTACCTATAGTAACCTCATCCTGAGAGAAGGCCCATATTGTCTAGGTTGTAGGTTTCGAAGTCCAATTATCTGGTATCCTGCAGCAGGGTATAAGGCCCTCTATGAATTGCTTGAAGACCAAACAGGGCATATTTTTGAAGTTCTAGCTACACATCATGGTTTTAGACCACTGCATGAAAATCCTTCTCCAACCTATTCCCTAACTGCCTTGCATGTAAATTACAATTTTTTCATGAGGGCATGAGAAAGGGTAAGTAGGGGGGTGTGTTGAACATTGGAAAATTTATGTCTTTACCATCTATTTCTTTATATTTTCCTTTGAATCATAACTTCTTTACATTCTAAGATGGTAATATGTTAAAGAATTATGATGGAATTAAGGAGATTTGTGATTGATGCAAAATGAGTAATTAATGTCTTTTTCCATATAGAAAGTGAAGAAAATTGAAAATCACTATTCAAGAGGAAAAGACAAAGTAGAAGCAACTGCTATCCCTTTGACACGAGGTTGTATCCAGACGAGGAGATCAAGATCGAAGCGCATGATCCATGAAAAGGAAGAGGAAATGTGACATTAGCGCAAGAAGACAAAATGATAACTGGAGATCAAAGATATAGCGAATCCCTTACGATCCTTTGATCCTAAGGGATCACTGTTTCAAGGCTTATCAATACTCTTGATACTTCTGCCTAGCCATTATAGAAAGGGACAACACTGGTAGCCCAGGGGGTAGATATTATTGTAAATTTGTAGAACTTATTGTTGTAATCTTAACTTTTATCATCGACTCTCTTTGAAGAGCGATAGACATAACACTTCCATTTATGATTAATATATAACTCAGTTGTTGTTCCATTATTTGATCTTAGAGTAAATGCAGCAGTGCTTCCTTGGTGGCTAAGGGACCGGCCGTAGTGGATCCACTTGCTTCTTGTATCATTATTTTATAATTACAGTCGTGTGTGGTTTGATTTCCTTTGCATTTCCTTAATTTGTTTTATTCAGTAATCTTCTGTTCATGAAAAATTCACTAAATTGTTCTATTATATCAAAATCATAATTGGATAACGGGATTATTATTTACAACTTGAAATGTCATGTTGTCCATTCTGAAATAATATTGCACTGTCTAGTTCAGATTCTGCTGTTCATTTACAAATTGATATTGTTGTTCATTTACAGTTGTGATTGTTGTTCATTTAGCTACGGTTCACTTACAATTGTGATTGTTGTTCATTTAATTGCCATTCAATTATAACTGCAATTTCTATTCCTTTATAACTGTGGTTAATGTTCATTGTGCTAGAATAAGATTACGGATTCAATTACTCTATAGTCCCTGTGTGTTTACACTTAATTAGGTTTGTTGTTCCATTCTTAGTTAAAGATTGTTGTTCAATTCCTTTTGGTTAAGATTGCTTCTTAATTCATTTATGTAGATCAAAGATTTTTTGTTCGACCTTTTCAATAGATTTAGTTCTTGTTCCTTTTTTTCTAATTGAATTGTTATTTCCAGTATTTTCTTTACTGTGAATAGAAATATCTACAACTGTAACGAACATTGACTACTACTGTCTAAGTTCTCAGATTAGAGATATATAGAGCTCCTGATTCTTTAGGTTCTCCTTTTGTTGTGAGCCCAAAGGGAGCTTCACCTCCTATCCATCATATCCCTTTAGTATTATCAGTCACTGCTCAACCCTCTGTCATTCAGACTTCCAGTACTCTTCTAGCCACCACAGCTATGGCAGGCCCACAAGCACCCATCAAAATGGAGAGAATTATAGCTGCTAGGTATGGACCTCTAGTACTGCCCGTCCCTTTTAGTGCTATGCCTATTGGAGAATATCATAAATACATTCATAAGTTTACTAGGACAGAAGGGGTTGCAACTAAGGAACATCTCGAATCAATCTATAGCTATGCTGATAATCTAGATATTAGTGAAGAGGATGTATGGATGAGAGTATTCATCCAAAGCCTAGATGGAGAGGCTAGGAAATGGTTCAGAGAATTGAAATCGAGGTCTATAACAGATATTGAAGCATTAGATGGTGTATTCTTGAAGCATTGGGGGGATAAGAAAGATCTTCTCTACTACGATACTGAGTTTGGAAACTTAAAAAGGGAAAATGGTGAGTCACTATTTGATTTCAATAAAAGGTTTAACCGTATGTATAGCAAGATACCAGCTGAAGTGAAACCCACCCCTACCTATGCTAAATTCACCTATGCCAATTCTTTTCATTCTGACTTCTGTCTACTATTAAGAGAGAGAAGATGTGCGACTTTGGCCGAGATGCAGGATGTAGCCTTGGACGTAGAATCCAACATCATGGCTATAGAGAAACTCAAGGGACATGTTGATCGAAGGAGACAGAGGGGTGAATCTTCATCATCTTCAGATCCCAAGTTAGATGAGATGAACAAGATAATAGAATCATTAGCCTCTGAAATCGCAAAGCTAAATATGGAACAACAATCTGGGAAAGGAAGAGCTCCTAATTGTTGAAAATAATACTGAGAGGGGGGGTGAATCAGTATTATCTAGTTCTTTTAACAAATCTTCCTTATTTACACTTTGAATTATTTTTTCATATCAGTACCATAAAATAATGAGCAAGAAAACAGAGAGTCACATCAAAGAACACCAGATATAAGGTGGAAACTCAATGTGGGTGAAAACCACCTACTGCAATATGTCTCTATCTTCTTTCAAAATAGAAACTCCATTTACAATGGTCTTGTACTGGTGCAATCCTTTACCAGTACGCAGGATGCAACTTGCAGAGAGCTACAACTCTCTCTCGTTTTCCAGTCTCTCCTGGAAGGGAGCTACAACCCCCTACTTCTTTTCTTTCAAGGATCACTTTTCGTAAATTTTCAAACTGGATCCATAAATATCAAATGATCATCAAGTACCAGTAAGTCACCCAGATAACCAGATCCACAATAACAGAAAACTAAACCCAGAACACCTTCTGCGGCGTCTCCTGCGGCGCCTCCTGCGGCGTCTCCTGCAGTGCCTCCTGCGGCGTCTCCTGCGGCGCCTCCTGCGGCGCCTCCTGTGGCGTCTCCTGCAGCGCCTCCTGCGGCGTCTCCTGCGGTGCCTCCTGCGACATCTCCTGCAGCGCCTCCTCACTTCCGCAGCTACAGCACTCGAGAGATCACCCTTCACAGATTCGCTTTCCACTTCACTTTCATATAGATCCGAGCTTTTTGAAACAATAACCCAATATTTCAGATCTTAAGATATTCAACCCAAAAGCATACACAAGCCAAATGATCTCCTTTGCTTTATATAGGCAAGCTCTTCCTCAAATCATGGACGAATACCACGGGCCAAAACCATAACAAACCAATACCATCAACTCAATACTAGGGATCAACACGTCTGTCGAGATGCCATGGTCCAAAAACCATAGGTTCAAATTCCAAGGACTAACTACCATGGACCAAAGCTAAGTTTTCCCACATGAAATAAACTTTTCTCTGCATAAAATTCCATGAACTTTTCTCTGCATGAAATAAACTTTTATAAAATTTTCTCTGCATAAAATTCCATGAACTTTTCTCCTGCATACTTCTTAATTCTCATCATATTGAGAGCCATGCCATGGGTGTTGCCATCAAGTACAACATCTGTAACATATAACCATACCAGAAACATAATGCCAACAAATTTGATTTCTAAAACAATTGTAAAGAAGCTGGGATTACAAACAAAACCTCATGAGAAGCCATATCCATTAGGTTGGGTGTGTGATAAAACAAAGCTACAAGTAATGAGACAATGTAAACTTAGGTTTGCTATTGGATTAACATTTGTAGATGAGGTTGAGTTAGATATAGTTCCCTTGGATATATGTGGTATTGTTTTGGGAAGTCCATACTTGTATGATAGGAAAGTTATCTTCTATAGAGCTGAAAATAAGTATCAACTCACTAAAGATGGAATAGAATATATTGTAAGAGCTCATAAACTCAAAAATAACTACTCTCTCATAAACTCAAGACAGATTAAAAGAATTGTGAATTCAAGTAAGTAGTTTTTACTTATGGTTGTAAAGGCAAAGGATCCTGAAAAATCCAATGCATTTGAAGGCTTTGATTCTAAACAAAAAGTTGATTTATTTAAAGTTGTTTTAGAGTATGATGTTCTATTTTGAGAACCAAAAGTTCTTCCACCCAAGCGAGAAATAGTCCATGATATTTGTTTGCAGCAAGATGCTCCATTACCTAACATTGGAATGTACAGGTTGTCAGCTTTAGATAATGCAAAGATAAAGAAGCAGGTACAAGAGTTGCTCGAAAAAGGGTTTATACGACCAAGCACATCACCATGTGGACCTCCAATCATGCTGGTGAGAAAGAAAGATGGTTCGTGGAGAATGTGCATTGATTATAGAGCACTGAATAAAATAACGATCAAGGATCGTTATCCTCTTCCTCGTATTGATGATCTATTAGATCAATTGAAAGAAGAAGTTTACTTTTCTAAGTTAAACTTGCGGAGTGGCTATCATCAGGTCAAATTTGCAGAACAAGATGCATGGAAGACTGCTTTCAAGACAAAGCAAGGACTGTATGAATGGTTGGTTATGCCTTTTGGCTTAACTAATGCTCCTGCTACATTTATGAGAGTTATGAATGATGTACTCAAACCTTTTATTGATGATTTTGTAATTGTTTATTTAGATGACATTCTTGTTTTTAGTAAGACATGGGAAGACCATGTAAAGCTTGTAAGCAGACTTTAGATGTTTTGAAAAGAGAAAATATCTATGTAAAACTATCAAAATGTGAGTTTGGCAAAACATCTTTAAATTATTTGGGTCATATTGTAGGGGGTGGTGAATTGAAGATAGATCCCTCTAAGGTTGAATTCATTGTGAACTAGCCTAAACCCAAATCTGCTACAAAGGTTAGAAGTTTCCTAGGGGCAGCACAATACCAGAGGAAGTTTATTGCTAACTTTTCATTGATTGCAGCTCCATTACATGCTTTAACAGGATTGAAACAGGTGTTTAAATGGGGAGGAAAATAGTAGAAAGCCTTTGACACCTTAAAAGAAAAAAATTAGTACATCACCAATACTAGCACTGCGAGATCTTCAACATCCATTTAAGATTGAGACAGATGCCAGTGACTATGCCATGGGAGCAGTGTTGATGCAACACGGTAAACCCATATGTTATCATTCTGAGACATTTACTTCTGTAGTAGTTAATTATCCCACATATGATAAAGAATTGTATGCATTAGTACAAAGTGTGAAAAAGTGGAAACGTTACCTAATGGATAAGGAAACAATCATACACACAGATCATAAACCACTTCAATATTTGCACTCACAAACTAAATTGTAGCAATCAAGACATTATAGGTGGATGGGTTTTCTACAACAATTTCATCTTGTCATCAGATATAAGAAGGGCATACAAAATAAGGTTGCAGATATGTTGTCAAGACCAACCATAAATGCATCTACTATACTTAAGCATAACTCAATAATGCATGAAAGTTACATTGAACAATATGCTCAAGATGTAGATTTTACAGATGTATATGGAACTTTAAGTCATGGCAAAAAAGTAGAAGAATTGGATTATTATGTAAGGGACCAACTCTTATACCATTTGGGAAAGTTATGCATTCCACAAACTGAAAGAGTTAACATAATTCAAGAAACACATACTTCTCTAATATCAGGTCATTTTGGTGTAAGTAAAACAATTGCACAATTGCAAAGGTTCTATTATTGGCCAAGAATGCATGAGACAGTTTCTAGATATATCAAAGGGTGTACTATGTGTGCTACAAGCAAGCCCGGTAATAGAAAATTAGGCTTGTACACTCCACTTCCAATTCCTTCTTGTCCTTGGGAAAGTGTTTCCATGGACTTTGTTGGGGGATTGCCAAAATCTTGAAAAGGTCATGATTATTTGCATGTTGTTGTGGATAGGTTCAGTAAAATGTGTATTTTGATACCTTGTGACAAATAGGTTACGGCTGAACAAACAACAAAGTTGTTCTTTTAGAATGTATGGGTTCATTTTGGTTTACCCACTTCTATTGTATATGATTGAGATTCTTGATTTGTTGGGAAGTTTTGGTCAAATCTATGGGAGTTGATGGACACCAGGCTAAAGAAGAGCACAACATTTCATCCACAAATGGATGGCCAGATAGAGGTGGTCAATAGGAGAGTGATCCAGTTGCTCAGAGGCTATTGCAGCAAGCATCCCAAGCTTTGGGATGAGCATTTTTGTTATGTGCAGCATGCTTACAACCGTGCCAAGCACTCTTCTACTCAAATATCTCCTTTTGAGACTTGTTTTGGTTTTATACCAAAGTCTCCTTTGGATTTTGCCTTTGTTAAAGACATAGCAGTTGATGGACACAATGATGTGGACAAGGCAACCAAGTTCATTGAACAAATCTAGGAAATTCACCAGGCAGTACAAGAACAACTGGAAAGAAGTCAAGCCAAGTACAAGGCAAGACATGATAAGCATCGGGCTGAGCATAGTTTCCAAGTTGGTGATCAAGTCTGGCTATACATCAGCAAGGACAGAATGTAAGGTGAAGGTAAGAAGCTGAAACCAATAAGGTATGGACCTTTCAAGGTACTTGATAAAATTGGTGAAAATGCTTTTCCCCTTGATTTACCAACTTATATGCAAATCTATTTAGTCGTTAATGTAGAAAACTTGAGATTGTATGAACCATCAATGATTGAAGATCCTGAAGAGTGAATTCAATTGCCTTCTATTGAGTATCTGTTGCCTAAATATCTCAATGAGTTGTAGGAAGACACAATTTTGGATAGGAAGGTAAGAATTATGCGTCGAGGGGATGTTGCGTACCTGAGGATAGGACTCAAAGGTTCAAATCCAAACAAAGCATGAAGGTTAGAAGTTAAACAAGTGAGGGAGTTGTATCCTCACTTGATTGATGCCTAAAAACCAACTTTTGGTGGTCCAAAAGCTTTTCAGTGGGAAGGCATGATCCAAAATGGATCCTAAAAACCTCTAAGTCTTCATATACATAACTATCAGAAACACTATCACATGGGAAAAACATTAGGAAATGGCAAAAAAACAGAGTAAAGCGAAGGTTCAAATAGGATGCACAGGAGCCATCAGATCGGACCAATCAACGGTCCAGATCAAATCGGCATATCGCAATCAGCGAAGGCTAGTGGGAGATATCGGAGGAAACCATATAAAAATCACGATAGCGATTAGTAAGAGTCAATGAGGACCTTCAATCAAGCACGCAAATCAACGGTCTAGATCTACTCACAATATCACATCGCTAAAACACAAGGAGGACTTAACCCGTGGCCCAAATACTATGCGGTATGTGATTGCGATATATCGCATAACAATATTGCATCGCAACTATATAAGGGGTGATACCAAAGACCAACGACCATGCGATACGACGATGCACCGATAGCCGATAAGGCCAATCAGAGCAATCAGAGATCAGAGATCGGGGAAGATATGCGACATGCAATAAAGCCAGACCCGAAAGGGTTTATGGATGCGAATTTATATATTTTGAGTTCCGATGAAAAGGGATTTGTCGGGCTTTTCTGTATATTAGCGCATTTCTGAATAAAAACTGAAATACAAAGGAAATGTGCCCAAAGCGATAAAATCCAGACCCGAAAGGTTTATAAACGTAGTGTTATATTGTTTGAGTTCCATGGAAAGCGATATTTTGGGTGTGCCTCAGGTGGTAAGTGGTATTGGATGGCCTTCGCTCGATCCCATACACTAGCCGACACGTGGCTTGGCGTAGGAGAGAGAAAACCGCCTTTTCGAGCGAGTAATCTCCGCGCATATAAGCCACCCAAAATGAATATGAGCTGTTGGATCTGAGATCACACAAATTAATGGTGGCGCGTGTGACAACAACCAAAGGAGGACCTGATAGAATTATAGGGTGGATTCGATATTATTTGAAGTCTAATAGAATGCGTTTTGTCAGATTTTTAGGTGTTTTTAGTGTATTTCTATGTGTAAACAGAGAAACATATTCCCATGGATTTCAACCACACCAGTGGTCCTTTCTATTTAAAAACAGGTGGCCACCATACCTGAGGGCGTTCTACAATGATTGTTTAATGCTCAAAGAGGGATTTGAATGGACATCGGTCGAGAGCCAGAGAGCCTGCAAGGGGAGACGAACAGACAAGCGCCGATAGGCTTAAAAGCCAGTCAGTGGTAGAGACAAAGGAGGTAGTTGCTGAGACAGAGAGAAAGCAGAAGACAAAGAGCAAGAGGGAGAGTTTGTGTACTCTTGTAGACTTCAGGATTTCAAGTAAATCTCTGTTGTTTTGTCACTTTTGTGTTGAGACTCAGTTTGAGCTCACGCTTGTAATAATCTGCCCTTGAAGACATAATATAGAGGTCAGCACTGAAATATGGACCAGGAGACATAGCCAGGAAGTCTAGTGAACTCCTTTATTATTTTGTTGTGTTAATGTGTGTGACTATTATGTTTTCTAACTGTTCATTGTCTATATTATTCACAATCTTTTCGATCCATTGCACTAAGTAATATAGGAATTCCTGCACATGAGTCTGTAATACCTTTATATTGATTAAAGATCTCATTTTTAGATCAAGTACCACCTCATATATTATTTCCACTACACTTCATTCCATAGAATCATTCATCCCCAAGCTTCCTCTTCAACCCAGAGTTTAATTTCCATCTCCAAATACTTCAAGTTCATCCTCAAGCACCTCATGCTCATATGTAAGCCCTTCAAGTTCATCTTCAATAACTACCACTTTACCTCCTATCCAATCTAGAATCTTAGCCATGGCTACCAGATATGCTCCTTTGACTTTACTAGCTCAAGTACATGCCATGCCCCAAGACTATCAGAGTAAAATATTTCAGTCTGATGGTACTGGTCAATATACTGCACAACAACATGTAAATAAAATGAATGATTACTTTGAATTACATGAAATTGATGAAGAATATGTACAAAAGAGATTATTTTCACAAACAGTAGTAGGAGATGTCAAGAAATGGTTTAAAGGTTTACCTGCTGGTCATATTACTGATTTACCTACTTTCCATAGATTGTTCATCAATAGATGGGAAAGGAAGAAAAATCATTTACAAATATTATCTAAATATGAAAACATTAGAAGATCTCCTAATGACTCTGTTTAGGACTATTGTACTAGGTTTAACAGTATTTATAATGTAATCCCTGCAAATATCAAACCTCCACTAGACATGGCACTAATCAAATTCCTTGATGGTTTTGATATTGATATGTCTTGCCAATTGAGAGAAAGAAACCCTCCAACTTTAGAACAAATGCAGAGTGATGTAGTTAGTGTGGAAGCTAACTTGTTAGCTAAAAGAGCTAGAATGAGGAATGAGAGGAGAGTTACGATTAAGGAATAACCATCCACTTCAGATGTTAAGATAGATACTTTGGCTAAAAGCTTAGAAAAATTAGTGGATAGATTAGAAATTATGGAAAGAAAACCACAATGGGATAATCAACAACAAGGTCCTCAAATAAGAAATCCAAACTCTAGGAAGAATTCTAGTACTGGTAAGCCTAGAGAAGGGCCACCTAATCAACAGATTAGACCACCTTTCCAAGAAAACTATGCTGAAAGTTCTCACCAAAATGAAGAAGATGAAGACACTCAAATTAACTTAATGGGAATAAATGATGGTAATACTATTTTTCTTACCCAAGAAGAATAGGAATTATGTATGTTAAAACAATTACAGTTACAATATGGAGAGTCTTTTGAATATAAAAAGTTTATGAATTTACTATTAATGAAGTTCATAAGAAATATAACCTTAGGAGTAAGAAAAACACATAAGCCCATACTAATAAAACTGTCCAAACTCAGACTAAGAAAATAGTGGGAGCTCCTGCAAACAAAGTGCTGCAAATTCTCTCTAGGGAAACCCAAAAAAATTTCACTCCAAAGATTGCAGCCCGTCCAAAAATTGTAGACATTATAGATACTGCTGCCAAAACTACAAAAGATGTCCAAAAATAAAATGATGCTCAAGCTTCAAATGCTATTCAGATTTCAACTACTTCCCAAACTGTTCCAAAACAAAGAATTGAAAATAGTAATCCAATGGACACCCAAATAGAAATTGAATTGCCAATTGAAGATAAGAAGGAAAAAACTACACAAACTCCAATTTCTAAGGAGGAAGTCATTCAGTTAGGCAAAACACGGATTCCATTTAATATCCAAACTGAAATTGCCAAATTAAAAATATCAGTTCCTTTAACAGAATTGATCAAAAATGATTCCTACAAAGCCCAAACCACTGAAACATTGAATATAGATGAAAGAGAAGACTTTGTTAATCTAAATGATGACCAGCCAGAATTAATCTTTGGTCTTAAGGTAAATGGAAAACATAAACAAAGTGGTGTTCCTCCATTCTACATTAGCTTGACTATTCATGATCAAATCTTACACAATGTAATGCCTAAAGAAATCATGGAAACATTTGATTTAGATGTAATCAGACCATACAAATATCTTTTCTCTTTTTATTCTAGTAAAGTCAAATGCATGGGCATAATAAAAGACTTGTGTGTTACTCTAGTTCAATACGCAGGTAATAGTATTGTCATGGATATTGTAGTTGTTGATATCCCTCCAAAGTTGGAATGCTATTGTCTCACTGATGGGGAGAAAAATTGCAGGGATCCCTACAATTAGACATGTCTTATGCCACAATTTCGGTATTTGGCCAGCCCAAAAAGATTTATAGAGAAACTTTAATGAAATACATGGTTAGTAGTACAGATGAACCACATAACTACCCTATTTATTTTGTACATTTTGATATGGATTCTTTCATTTTATGTAATTCAGACACTGAAAGGACAATAACACAGTTGTCAAACAAGAACATAAAGAAACTCACAGTGAAAATATATTTCATGAATCTAAGTGGCACTTAGACTTTGATGGTTCAGTGTATAGATTAGGAGCAGGTGTAGGAGTTTGGATTCATAATATGGAAAATAATCATTATGAAGGTCATGCCTTTAGATTAAACTTTAAATGCACAAACAACATGGCAGAGTATGAAGATTTAATCTTAGGATTGACAATTGTAAGAAATCTTGGAGCCAAGAAAGTTTTTATAATGGGAGACTCTAAATTGATCATAAAACAAATTAGGGGAGAGTATTCTGTGAATAATCCTAGACTTAGCCAATACAGAGAAACTTCTCTAAATCTGATTAAAGAACTTCTTGAAATTGATTTTGTTGTTATTCCTAGGAAACACAACATGCAAGCTCACAGTTTGGCTACTTTTTCTAGCACTTGCATATTACCCTTTTACCCCAATCACCAGTACACTGCAGAGGTAAGACACAGGCCTGTTATACCTGATAATCTGAAATATTGGCAGATTTTTTCGCAAGATTCTAAAATCTATGATTTTATGAATGCTGAGGGAGAATTACAAAATTGTAACATAGATACTAATTATACAGTAGATGACATCATAGATGGTACGATAGATGTAAATACTGTAGATAAACCCAATAAATTCACTAAAATAGAAATAGACAACTTAGAAAAAGTAGAAATAGAAGAAATAATTAATGATGATTCTGAGATTTTAAACCTTAAAAATAACTTTTTGCCTAAGGGATTAGTCCCATTAGAAGATTTGTTTGATTCAAATGATGTAGCTAGAAAACCAAAAATGGAGCCTTTAAGATCAGACATAGAAGAATGCAACCTAGGAACAAAAGAAAAACCTAAGCTTATTAAATTATCCAAAGCATTACCTCCAGCTGAAAAGCTGAAGTACATAATTATGTTTAAAGAATTTCAAGATGTCTTTGCCTGGAGTTATGAAGACCTCAAGTCTTATGACACCAGCATTATTCAACATAAAATACCCATCAAAGAAGATCATAAACCCTTTAAACAAAATCTTAGGAGGATTAATCCAGTTCTTATGCCATTGACTTAAAAAGAAGTAAAAAGAACGTATGAGGCACAAATAATAGCACCTATTAGATATTTAGATTGGGTCTCTAATTTAGCCACCACAAGAAAGAAAATAGGAGAAATTAGACTCTGTGTTCATTTAAGAAACTTGAACAAAGTACCGCTGAAGGATAACTACCCCCTCCTTAAAATGGACCATATTCTCTAGAGGTTAGTAGGCTCATCTAGAATTTCATTACTTGATGGATTCTCTGGATACAAGCAAATCTTACTTCAGCCACGGGATCAAGAAAAGACTACATTTATCACACCCTGGGGTAGTTTCATGTATTTGAAGATTCCTTTTGGATTGATGAATGTTGGAGCAACATTCCAAAGAGCAATGGACATAGCTTTTGCAAAAGAAATCCATGACTTTTTAGTTGTTTACCAAGATGATATCACAGTGTTTTCCAAATCAGATAATGAACATCTAGATCATTTGAGAAGAATTTTTATTAAATGTATAAAATTTGGCATTTATTTGAATCCCAAAAAGACACTCTTTGGGCTAGAAGAAGATAAACTCCTGGCACACATAATTTCAAAAGAGGACACTAGAATTGATCTAGCTAGAATAGAGGCAATCCTAAACATAAGTCACCCTAGGAAAATTAAAGAGTTGCAATCATTCTTAGGTAAACTAAATTTTCTTAGAAGATTCATTTCTAACTTAACAGAACTAATCAGAGAATTAGATAACATGTTAAAGAAAGATTCAACACTTAAGTGGATAGTAGAGGCTAAGCAGTCTTTTGAGGCAATCAAAGAAGCCCTTACCAAAACACCTGTCCTCATAAGTCCTGATTTCAAAAAGTATTTTATAATTTTTTCTTTTGCTTTAGAACACACTATTGCAGTAGTCTTGGTGCAAAGGAATGATCAGGGTTATGAACAACATATTTCATTTTTCAGCAAATCTTTGAGAGATGCTACACTAAAGTATAATATAATGGAAAAACAAGCACTTGCTTTAGTCAAGGATATTAAAGATTTCAGAGTGTACATTTTATACTAACATATCATTTCATATGTTCCAAATTCAGTAGTAAAGGACATTCTAACACAAAATGGGCCTAAAGGAAAGAGAGGCAAATGGATTTCCACTATTTTGGAATATGATACTAAAATAAAGCCCACAAAACTAATCAAAGGCCGAGGTTTAGATAAAGTCATGGCTGAATCAAATTGTCATGCCTTAGATATAAACTTCATTGGTGCTCTAGATGATCAGGGAGAGATGGCGACTCCACGGATCAGTGAAGCTTTTTTAGATTCACCTTGGTATATATAGATCATATTTGTTTCACTAAATTTACAAGCTCCTCCTAGTTTATCTATAACTAAAGGTAGATTCTTGAAAATGAAATCAATGAAATATTGTATCATAGACAATGCTTTACTTTGGAAAGATAATGGTGGCATTTTATTGAATTCTTTATTAAAATATGAAGCTGACAAAGTTATGCAAGAATTTCATGCCAGAGATTGTGGAGGACACCTATACTGGAAAACAACTGCTGATAAGATTTTAAGGGCATGTTTTTATTGGCCCACCCTTTTTGTAGATGTCAAAAAATATGTGACCTCCTGTCACAAATGCCAAATCTTTTAAGGCAAGAGAAAGCTATTACCTTTACCCCTCAAACCGATCTCCACGGAAATCCCATTTCAGCAATGGGGTCTAGACTTCATTGGTGAAATTCACCCATCCTCCTCAACCCAACATAAATGGATTTTGACAGCCACTTATTACTTCACTAAGTGGATAGAAGCGATCCCTTCTAGACAAACCACAGATTCTTTCATCATCTCATTCCTTGAAAACAATTTCCTTTCAAGATTTGGATGTCCACAAAAGCTCATTATTGATAATGCATCTACTTTCAAATACAAGAAAATAATATCACATTACCCTTGTCCATTCCACTGCCTATTACACTCAAGGCAATGAGCTTGCAAAATCCTCAAATAAAATCCTTGTTAATATCATCAAGAAACTGTTAGAAGATAATAAGAAGACCTGGAACAAAAAGTTGGTTAATGCCTTATGGGCAGACAGATTCACTACAAAAAAGTCCATTTGTACATCTCGTTATCAACTAGTATAAGGAATGGATGTTATTTTTCCATCCTGTTTAGGAGTACCAGTGATGAAAATGATTCAAGAATTGTAGGTAGAATCAAATGATATCCAAAGGAGGATAAATCAGATAATACATTTGCAGCAAACTAGGGAAGAAGTCTATGTCAAATCCCAAGTGATCCAAGAGAAAATCAAAAATATTTTTGACAAGAAAACCAAAGCTGATGATTTTACATAGGTGACAAAGTACTCAAATGGGATTCTAGAAGACAGGAAAAGGGTAAACATGGTAAATTTTATTTCCTATGGAAATGCCCTTATAACTTTTATGGTTACAGAGGTAACAATGCATTTTTCTTGAGGCAGTTAGATGGAATAAACCTACCAAGTGGACCAGTCAATGGTAGAATGCTGAAGCATTACTTGTCCCTAGATTAACAATAGTTCATTTGTTTACTTTGCTCATTGTACATAATGTTGCAAAGTTTAGATTGGATTGGATGATTACCTTTTGAGGTTGAAGCCCAAAGAGAAGGCCCTAAGCTTTGAAAGGTGTACCATCATATGTATGAATAAAGAACATCATAAAAAAGTAGTTACAAGGAAAGCACAATCAAATTTTTAAAAGCCACTGATCTTAAAGTTGTTGACATTTCACCAGCAAATGGCATCCCCATGTGGAGCCACTGTTAGGGTCCTATAATAATATGATTCATAATTTTGATTTGGCTATGATCAGTATTGTAATATTGTACATACTTTTGCTTTTTACAAAATGTTTTTCCATATTAAAAATAAAAAATGTAAAGAGGGTAAGACCTAAAAGAAAAATGAAAGGACTAAAAGAAAAGGATCAAAAAAGAAAATAAAATATGGACCCCACCAAAAAGAGATAAAAAAATAGATTTTGAAAGTGATGCAAATTCAAATGCCACTACTTTTTACTTTTCCTTTGCAAAATAAGATTGTGTGCAGCTTGTCAAAAATGCCACAATCCATGAAGGTCAAATAGTTTAATCTTGATTCATTCATGCTTTAAATTTCATGTTGATAGATAGAGAAATAAAGATCTAGCCAAACTGTTTAATCTTGGCATATCAGTAGTTAGGTAGAGAATAATAATGAGCTTATCAGTTTAATCCGAGCCATTGGAAGTTATAAGATTAGAATTAGATAGTTTTCTTATCAAAGAAAAAGAAATAAAGGGTCAGCAAGCTCAAATGCACCCAATGAATGAAGAGAAAATGCTGGGGTAAATAAAGGGTAGTTAAAAGAGGTTTGGAATGCATAAGGTTGCTAGCTCAAATGCACCTTCATCATTCTTGATCCTATGTTTCATGTGCAGGAGGAATCATCAAAGAAAAGGACATTCACAAAAGTCATATATCACTTTGGGTATTTACCCTAAAAGTTATATATAATTTTGGGCCTGAATACTAAAGCTTGTTCATTAATTTCCCCTCATTTCACTAAACCCCTACATGTCTACTTTACTAATTTCCCTTCATCGCCCCTTTATTTAATTTTCATTCCTTAATATTATTTCCCCTTCTTGATTCCAAAGGACCCTTCCCTTTTTATTTCCCCTTATTCTAACACATTTCCATTATAAAAACCCTCTTCCTTCATTTTTAACCTTTTAACCCTTATTTCACACCTTTCCCTAGAGATTTCCCTTTAAAAATCATTCCCCCCTTATTAATTTCCATTTTTCATTTAAACCCACTAAAACCTCATTATCATAAGTTTAAATAATGTATCGGGCCCCATTTAAATCGCTCCCTGATACCCTTTTAACTCAACCCTTATAATATTCTAACCTATAGTCTCACTTTATATATTTCAAGCCCCCACTTTATAACCCCCGACCCTCAAAAAACCTTTGTATATATTTAAAACCCATTTCATATATTAAATCCCTTAATTAGTTTTTAATTAATTACATTTCATTAAAACCCAACCCCACTCCTCGACTCACCCCTCACAACTCTGCCACGCGATAACCCTTCGATCACCCACCTCCAGATCCGATGGTCAACATCCCATATCGCGCACTCCCAAATTTTATCATTAGCATCCCAAAAGCACACGAGATTCATGGTTTTGCCTAATCGCCATGTTGCTACGTGGTAGCCCCACATTATATCACGTGCTCTCAAAAAATACCACTCTACACTCAAAAATGGTGCAATAAGCCATTAAAATGCCTCCCTGCTTAGGATGAAACCACCTACTATTCACACATTAATTTCGTGCCCAAAATTAACCAATGTTGGTTAAAAATAGAAAAGCCACCCTTTCTACCCTTTTACTATTATTTTGTTGCAAAACACCTATGCTGACCAATTTTGAAGCCTAGAAACCCTGCACAACTATTTTAACCAAATTTACGACCAGAAGACCCTGCACACTCCAATTTGAAGTAGCACAAAGACAATTGAAGCCTCAGAAAGCCTCCGCTGCTCCCACAGAACCCTGTCTACAAACCTAATCTTCGTTTTTCCAGGTATTCTTGAAAGAATCAGAAAGGCCCTCTACTTAAGCTCTGCACAGTATTATACAATATTAATTAATTGAATTAATTAAAAACCTTGCCAAACTAAAGAAACTCACTGTGCATCCGAAGAAACCCTTTTCTGGAGACGGTATTCACGGTTCCCATTGTTCCAAGGCTCCTAACTCTACTCCTAAAGCTAGAGAAAGATTAATTCAATAAAATAAAAGCATTCTAAATGAGAAACCCCTACAAACCCCTCACCTGAACATTGATTGTTGAAAATAATACTGAGAGGGGGTTGAATCAATATTATCTAGTTCTTTTAACAAATCTTCCTTATTTACACTTTGAATTATTTTTGCATATCAGTACCATAAATAATGAGCAAGAAAAACAGACAGTCACATCAAAGAACACCAGATATAAGGTGGAAACCCAATGTGGGTGAAAACCACCTGCTGCAATATGTCTCTATCTTCTTTCAAATTAGAAATTCCTTTTACAATGGTCTTGTACTAGTGCAGTCCTTTACCAGTACGCAGGATACAACCTGCAGAGAGCCACAACTCTCTCTCGTTTTCCAGTCTCTCCTGGAAGGGAGCTACAACCCCCTACTTCTTTTCTTTCAAGGACCACTTTTCATAAATTTTCAAACTGGATCCATAAACATCAAATGATCATCAAGTACCAGTAAGTCACCCAGATAACCAGATTCACAATAACAGTAAACTAAACCCAGAACACCTTATCAACAAAAAAATCAATCAACAAAAGATCTTAAGACAGATACGCAATTTCCTTTTCTCTGGCCTGCGTCGCTATGCACTTCACCTTCTGTGGCGCCACGCACCTCCGCAGTTGCGCCTTCTGTGGTGCCACGCACCTCCGCAGTTGCGCCTTCTGTGGCACCTCCATACTGCACCTTCGGTGGTGCCTCTGTGGCGTCTCCTGTGGCGCCTCCGCACTGTGCTTTCTGTGGTGCCTCTGTGGCGTCTCCGCACAACGCCTTCTGTGGCGCCTCTGTGGCGTCTCCGCACTGCGCCTCTGTGGCGTCTCTGCACTGTGCCTTCTGTGGCGCCTCTATGGCGTCTCTGCACTGTGCCTCTGTGGCGTCTCCGCACTGCGCCTTCTGTGGTGCCTTCGCACTGCGCCTTCTGTGGCGCCTCCGCACTGCGCCTTCTGTGGCACCTTTGTGGCGTCTCTGCACTGCGCCTTCTATGGCGCCTCTGCACTGCGCCTTCTGTGGCGCCTCTGTGGCATCTCCTCACTGTGCCTTCTATGGCGCCTCCACACTTCTGCAGCTACAGCACTCGAGAGATCACCCTTCACAGATTCGCTTTCCACTTCACTTTCATATAGATCGAGCTTTTGAAACAATAACCCAATATTTCAGATCTTAAGATATTCAACCCAAAAGCATACCCAAGCCAAATGATCTCCTTTGCTTTATATAGGCAAGCTCTTCCTCAATCATGGACCAATACCACGGGCCAAAACCATAACAAGCCAATACCATCAACTCAATACTAGGGATCAACACGTCTGTCGAGATGCCATGGTCCAAAAACCATAGGTTCAAATTCCAAGGACTAACTACCATGGACCAAAGGTAAGTTTTCCCACATGAAATAAACTTTTCTCTGCATAAAATTCCGTGAACTTTTCTCCACATGAAATAAACTTTTATAAACTTTTCTCTGCATAAAATTCCGTGAACTTTTCTCTTGCGTACTTCTTAATTCTCTTCATATTGAGAGCCATGCCATGGGTGTTGCCATCAAGTACAACATCTGTAACATATAACCATACCAGAAACATAATGCCAACACCAAATTTAAGTCAAATGTGCTTGAAAAGGTGTCATTTATGTCTTTCCATTTCATCCTGATGTCCTTATATATGAACATCTTAGTGCCTTTGTAGATGGGCAAGCTCATAAAAACTTGCTCAACTGCATCTCTAGTTTCACTCTCAATGGTGTCCTTTGACCCTACTCTCTTGGAGGCCATTGTACTTGTATTTCTAAGAGATGAACAAACACCTATGATATCTGGAGACATACAAACACTCATGGAAAGAAATTTTTCAGTTGAAAACCAAAAGAAACTTGAGGATTGTCATGTAACATAACTAGGTGACTGACTGGAAAGATTGCATACTTTTCACCAGGAGGCTGGGAGACTAACTGCCAAAATTGTGCAAAGCACAGTCCAGATTGTCAACAGGCTAACTAACTATTGAAACTTTGCAAACCACAATCCATATTGGCTTGGTGAGGATTGAAATTGTGCAATGAATAGTTTTACTCAGCAATGACTGCAACCAACAAATTGCATTTGCGCAATTCCTGGGGTTAGCAAGGAACTGCCTCTCATAATTGAAAAGAACAAGTCTGGAATCTAGTGTTCAGCCAAATTTACGCAATTTTTGAGAGGAAGATAGAGATTTCACTCTTAGAAATGTGCATTGCAAGTTGAGTAAGGCAAGGTACAGGCCAAGGAAGCTGAGACCCGCCGACGGGTGTGTTACCAGGAATAGTGTCCACTCGGAGCTGCTATTCCCACTAATACTGGTAGCTATCTTAGAAACAAACAAGTAAAGTCTACTTTCGATTTCCTTTATGAAAATAGATAAGAGTGGAACAAAGGACACCAACCTTAGTCTTGCGCTTGGTTTCCTTGCTTGATTCCTCTCCCTCCTGATAGATATTGGCTGATTCTTCTTCGTTTGCCCAGCTTCAAAGAGAACCTATGGAATCAAAGAAGCATGCTACTATAAAAGAACAGAGATCTATATTCATAAATAACATAGGACCAGATATGTGTTAACCATACAAATGCATATATATAAACAAACATACAAGAAAATGGAGGAAAACTTGAATAGCTTTATTAAGATGAAGAATAGCAAGAGGATTACAACCATATGTTCTGACCTGGCATCACCCTCTAGCAAGAAAGCCCTTCTTCACCTCAATTAAAGCTTAGATCACCCAACACTATGAAATTACACCAAAAACCAACAACACTTCTCTACAAGATACAAAATTTGAGCCTCTGGATCTCTGTGATGAGGGATCCATATATAGATGATTGTATGGGGGTGAGTTATCTTCTGGGGTCTTGATTAGTTTCCTCTCTCTGATAGTTATTGATTCCACTTGGAGACTGATGATCTCTTACTCATCCCTGGTCGAAAATAGAGAGGCAAGTGTCAGAGGGGCAGCTTCTGGAAGATTCCATGATCTTCCACCTCGCAAATTGTCCCTGCCAT
Organism: Pinus taeda; assembly: GCA_000404065.3. Taxonomy (NCBI): domain Eukaryota; kingdom Viridiplantae; phylum Streptophyta; class Pinopsida; order Pinales; family Pinaceae; genus Pinus; species Pinus taeda. The sequence continues at coordinate 195,305 of APFE030571555.1, forward strand.
TTGTCCATTCCCGACCATCGCACCCTACAGAGGGGCCATTCAATATGCATCGCACCCTTTACACTGGGAAGGTGATATACATCACACCCTCTGCACTGGGTATTCAGTATGGTCCAGTTTTGACCATTTCTGAGTAGTTTTTAGTGGAGAACTTCCAGGAGATGATGTAATCAACTAACCTTGTTCCTTTAGGAAGTGAAGCAAGACTTTTAGGGACTTAGGAGCCCTCAGTTTATGGACATTTATGATTGGGGTTGCAGTGCCCAAAAATGTCTATAACAGTTGCTTCCTAAAGCATGAGGTCGTTAATCTTCTGATGTCAGGTGAAATGCTTTACCATGAGGATCCGAAGTTTTTTCGAGCTGGGAGGCGACCTGTAATAAGATACAATACAATACATTATCTTCATAACATTTTTCATGATCTAGTTGAGGCAGGCATTCCCATGCTCAGCTTTATAAATTCATTTTCATGTACATAGGACAGACAATCGTCTATGTGGTAGACTGATGATTCAGACTCATCATCCTTTGATTTCGATGATCATCTGTTCGGAAATGATGTACATTTGATGTCTTTATATTCCTGAATATATCGCAGCTAGGATGGATGAACCTAGATCCGAGGTCTTGAAAACTCATTCAATCTTCACTCAGAGTACAAGTCGATCCATGTGAAAAATGTTCTGGAGTCGAACATGGAAAGACATCGCCTGATTACCAGCCAATGATGTACACTGTTAACAGGAGTGAGAGGAATCACCAATAATGATGATGACCCTCAAGGTATTACAGTACAATTCACATGGTGTGAAAAGGGACTTGGCATCAAACACCATGCAAAATCTCTCGGTCGAAGGCCATTAATGTAAACCTGTCGCCGAAAGTGAGCAACTTGCCACTGAGGCATGCAAGCTTCAAAGTACTAAAAGGATTGTTCCTAGGTCGACTTCTTGGATAATGAGCCGATGTCAATGAGAAGTGACCCGTCATAGGAGGGCCTTAATGAATCCCACATCTATGACACGAAACAAAGCAAATGATTTTGGAGGTGAAAATAATCTGATGATACAGGGTTCAAGGTGGCGGTCATGAAAGAATGGAGTATGAATGTATTGCAGCGGGTGAGACACAGGTGAATTCTCTGAATGACTTCTCTTGAACATATCAGCGACACTGACGATGGATTGGTAGCGTTAACCCCAAATATGGATGGTGTGACGGACCAATGGTGATATGACCTGTGAATGGAACAACCCAACCCAGCTCGGATGCGGAAGGAAAGTGTCATGTTCAAAAGCGACTTGCTACCAATAAAGATTTTCAAGTTTTCTTCCCAATTTTCCCCAGTCATTAATGACCAGTACCTCTTTATTTTTGTCAAGCTTGAGGAGGATAACATATGCTTGTTCTATAATCTGCCCTTCGGGCGAACCTCTCCCTATATTTTAGCGAGCCTAGCAACAGTGAAACTCGTTCTCGTCCATTTGGATGAGTTTGTCGCTATTCGGTTTTAACAAGTTTAACGAAAAAGATAACTCGGTCCTTTTCCATTTTAGAGAGTCTGAAAGGGACAAAAAGGAAACTCCAAAGATTATTTTTCGTCATATAATCCCTTAAGTCCAAAAAAGCGTAAATAATATGAAAGGGATGAATTGTTGATAGTTTTAACGAGCCGAACAAGACAAGCGCTCGATCTTTTTGTGTAATAATACCTCAGGTCCAAAAAGATTAAAATCTAGAGGAGGGATAGCACTTCCGATGAATTTAACGAGCCGGAGAGGCTAATCGCTCAACAATCTTTTCATATTTTACGACTCAGTTGAAAAGAACTTAAAGGAGACTCGTTTTTTGAGGAATGAGTGATGATTTCAGGTAGCAGCTGATTCCAGGTAAGGTTTGGAATTTTCTAATCATGGCAATGTCACAAGGATGGCCAATAGAATCACTCTTCGCAGATGTTCCTTGAAAGGGTAAACAATCAAATGGAGGTGAATGATCGGCTAAAAAAAAGAGTGGAGGTGATGATGAGAACACGTCCAAGGCTCAAAAGTTGATGATAAGGCATTCACAATGGTTATTTACCGGTTCATTTTTTAATGAACTTAAACTCTGTGGGAAACATTTGCTCATTGCTTATGTTTATTTTTTAACGAGCTTGAATTTCGCATTAAAACTGTGCATGGCGGGTTTATTTTTAAACGAGCTTGAAACCTCCAGTAACACTGCTCGCCAGTCATATAATAAGGATGTCTCATCTAAGATGCCATTTTTTATGGAGCTTGCACCTTTTGTAAGCTTTGCTCCAGATCCTTTCTTTATGCAAGCTAGGAAACGACCAGCCTTACGAGTTTAAAGGGTTAGAGGACCTACAAATTTAAAAAATAAATGGTCTCTCTTCGCTTGCATGCGGAAAGGTTTGCATGTCCCCAGGTATAGCGAAAAATTCCGAGGTTACCATGAAAGTTCCATCCGCGTAGCGGACAAAATGCTTCCTTGGCGATGTCTACCGAAATAGACAAAGGTGAGTGGCGCAGTCGCCTCCACTCACATAACTTTGACGAAGGTATCTTATTCTAGTCTAATCCCATTTTCCTGTAAGGACGGGTTCGTCAGACTAGTCATATATCCTGTGCGGAAACCTACTCTATACCCAAGGTTTTCCTTCCGAAACAGACCAGGGTGCATGCCCCCCGGGTTTCCATCACATCCTCCTCAATCATTCGCGCTCATCAAGTGGACGGACTGGAGATCGATGAGACATTCCTTGCATGAAAAGACCATTTAGGGATGGCATTTGACTATTTTCTATGTGTGAACCAGGGAATGACAGTTGGTCTATGAGCTTGACCATTTTGCCTTCGTGAAGGAAACACATTGCTCTAAAGAGTGAGGAGACGACGGCTCCCATGCAATAAATATAGTCGGTCCAAGGAGTAGATTATAATCCAAGGGTCCTTGAACTACCACCACATTCATGTGAATGGTTTTCCTTCTCAAAGAAATGGGCGCATTTAGAAGGATCCCTAACGGTCAACTGGTTCCTTTGTCAAAGCCTGTCAGATTTCTCATTTCAGGCAAAAGCAATGGCGAACCAAGCGCTTTCCAAGCAGTTGAGGAAAGGATACTCACAGAAGCCCCTTCATCTATGATGGTACTAGCGATGACCATTCTGTAAGCTTGTACAATGATTATGAAAAATACACTAGCTGGTAAATGGGGTTTCCCTAGTAGATTTCAATCGAAGGAAATGACTAGGTTTCTTGGAGGTGGGACCGAATAGATGGCCGGATATGACTCTGATGAACTTCCTTCCTATGATAAAGGAACGAGTAGACTGCCCCCAAGTTCATCGGAGTCTGTGTTTATGAAAAGAATTTGAACAGTGTCATTCTCTTTCTCTTCAATGACGGTATCATTCGAAGATGAACACTCTGAAGGCAAGACTGGGTCAACTGCCACCTCGACCTTTTGACTTTTGTCTAGTATGGATTCAGAGGGTTCATTTTCAATGATAGACGCTTTGACCGACCACAACGGTGGGCCAGCCAGATTTTCAACTAGTGGTGGACTTGGCAAGAGCTTTTTATATCCAGGAGGGATCCATAGCAGTGAAGCAGGATGGTCATCCAAAACTCTTTTAGCTTCGTCAAGGAAGGGACAACGGTGGATGGTGTGATTGCCTTCACACAATTTACAAGGAAATCTAGAATTCCTTTTCTATCCAGATACTTCACTTTCATTGGTTGATGTTGTGCTTTCAACATGGTCATCAGAGGTTGATGACACCGGATTTTTCAAACGAGGAGACTAGTCCCTTAAGATCTGAGGGATGCAGGGACAATCTCGGTGACAGTGTTCTCCATTGCAAATGACACATGGAGATCTAGGTTTAGACAGTGCGGTGTGAGGACTTTTGCTAGACGATGCCTGGTTGCCCCCTTTCGATTTTGGTTCCTTCTTCTTCTTTTCCTTTTTCTTTTTCTGCTTCTTCTTCTTCTCATTTACTTGATCCTTAGCTTTACCAGCTTTATCAAGCAAAGAGGAAGGAGGAGAGGGAGAAACAGACAAAGTAGAAAGTTGGGAGGCAACTCTAGTATCATCTAGTTGCTGACTTGATTGTTCAGGAATTACGGTATTCTGAACGACAGAGGTAGAGAAGAGCCATACGGGCAAACCAATCGTCAACCTTGGAAGTGACAATTTTTCCATATGGGGTGCACCAACATCTCCCCAAGAGGAGAAGGGACTAGGATTTCCTCCAAAGGGAAATGCTTGGTTGGTAGACTCCATTTTTCTCAACCTAAAGACCAACGAGGGAATTTGTGATATTATTCCGCTTAAAATAAATTTTAAACACTTTGACACAACTTGTTTTTTCAATTTTAAAGAGTCGAGAAAAAACAAAAGATGACTCTAGTTGCCTTTGATTTTTAATGTGCCTGAAGTGACAAGCGCTCAGATGGACCTTTTCTTTTAAGGAGTCTAAAGGGAGCAAAATAGACTTCTTTGGAAATCTAGGTAGAGGGGATTACCAAACCAATCGCAAAACTGCATAATACTTTTTACGGTACGGCAGTCAATCTTCCCGAATGCTGTGTTCAGTTCATTGCAATTCATAGGGCAGCAAACACGGCTTCCTAAGGATAAAGGATGCAGCCTATTGTGGTCTCCCAATATATACTCGACGGTACATGGGAGCACAAGTCGGCACTGGCACTTGCCGTCTTAGAGTGGAGGAATCACCCAACCAACAATGAAAACAACAGTTACCAGGTTTTACGATGCCGGAATAC
>APFE030571555.1:202100-227942 GCA_000404065.3 Pinus taeda
GGCAGCGCCCCCGAAGCTAAAAAACAGATGTAAATTTGCCTTGTAAAAGTATAGTAATTTCTAGTCAATCTGAGCCGTTCATTAGGCGGATGATCTGACGGTAGAACTTATGTTTAGTTTAGGGTTTTTTGCCCTAGAAGGCAACCCCTCTCTTTGTATGAGGGTATTGTATTTGAGGCGGCAATATAGATGTGTATTCTGTGTGTGAGCAAGAAACAGAGAGGTGAGACTGTGAGAGAAAACAGAGGATATTACAGCGGCTTTGCTGTAGGTTGTGTCTCTTCATTTTGCTGGATAATGAAAAGGAAGGACTGGCTGTTCGAGGTGGACGTAGCCCAAACTGGGTGAACCACGTATATCTGTGTCTCTCTTGTTTTGTGCGTTTTCTGTGTTTATATTTCTGCAATATTTTATGTGTTCCATTGCTCCGTAATATATAATTTTCTAACACTGGGAAGGTGATATGCATCGCATCCTCTGCACTAGGTATTCAGTATGGTCCAGTTTTGACCATTTCTGAGCAGTTTTTAGTGGAGAACTTCTGGGAGATGATGTAATCAGCTGACCTTGTTCCTTTAGGCAGTGAAGAAACACTTTTAGGGACTTAGGAGCCCTCAGTTTATGGACAGTTATGAGTGGGGTTGCAGTGCCCAAAAATGTCTATAACGGGGTGACTAAAAACATGAAAAGTATGAATGGATGGAGAAGCCGAGTGAAAACAAGAGTGAATGATCATGAATGCAAACAGTGAGTACAATATTCAGAAAACAGGTAGACAAGAAAGTGTGTGAAGAGAGTCATTGCAATGAAGACTTTCAGCAGAAATAGTGTCATGCATGCGACAACAGTTAGATGTAGTGAAAAAATCGAAACATAGCTTCTACAAGCTAACATGCATTAAAACGACAACAAGCAATCATAAAAACCTAGCAAACAACACTCACACAAACTAAAATACAAAAAGCAATAGAAAAGCAACAAAAGACATGAAAAGTAGACTTACCCGAAAAGATGAGTTGAGTGTGGTGAATGCTCCTAGATGCGATGTGGGATGTCAAAGCTCTAATAGCGATGTGAGGAATGAGCTCTGAAGCTTAGAATAAATAAGTTTGATAAGATCGAGGCTTATGACTCGCATGCCACAAATATAGGAAAAAGCAGTACTTGGCAGGAAGTTTCTAAAATAACTTTTGCATGTAACCTCTAGCTGCTAAAAATGGTCCTAAAATCAAGGATTATTTTTTCTTTTCTCTTTTCTTAGGAAAAGTAGCCCATGAATGAAAATCAAGATTGCTTAGTCTTGGAGGGAACTGGTCAACCTGGGAGCACATGCAACTGTATGTAAGCCTTGGAATGAATTTTGGCAGTTTCTAGGTTGAGTAAGTCTAGATGTCCCTCAAGCATTGCATAATTTCTGGACTGAAGCCCTGGCTATCAGTTAGAATTGCAGAATTTTTTATAGCAAGCCCAATGATGGACTACATTATGCAATTTCCAGAGGGAATACTACCTGGTTTTTCTACGCATTAGAGAGCAGCAGGAAGCCCAGATGGATTGTGTGACTTCTAGAGGAAAGGTTGGTTCCCCTCCAGAATTGTGCAATTTTCCAGGTGAACATCACAACCAGAAACTGACCGAGTTCTGAAATGTCATCCTGTGGGTGGGAGATAAACAAGTTGATAAGAATAGGCTGGTAAGCCACTAAAACTCAACTCAAGCATATGTACTTGTCAGTGCAAGACATGCTGCTAAGAATGGTTTATAGGGAGGCTCTAAAAGGAAGTTAAGGCAAAATTTTGGAGGGTGGTAGTAGCTGCTACAATACTTGGCAACACACTGGTAGAACTCCAACTCTCTGAATGGACCTTGTTTCATGAAAAGAAAGTCTAACTCCTTCAGAAGTATTGTTCAATTCTTAGATCATCTTGGTTTTCGCACTAGCTTGACTAAAAGATGTAGCACTTGCCATGTTCTTGATCAATCAACACACATTCCAAGCCAAGTCAACACAATTGTTTTGGTTGGGAATGAGAAGTATATTGGTGTAGAAGCAATATGATAGTCAGAGTTTAATTTTCATCTCTGGTGTTGCTCCGTTTCCAACAAGCCTGGATAGTACCCTGAAGGAGTCACACAGGAACACAAGCATTACTCCACTACCAGTGAGCTTGGTCAATACCATGGTGGAGTTACTTGCGTCACTCTCTATGTGGGAAGTATTTCTCTTATTTTTCCTTATTGATTTTCATTTTTCAAAATTTTTCACATTTCCATTTTTTTCATTTTTCATTTTTTAAAGGACTGTGCATAAGAACTTATTTATTTCAGATGTAGAAGAGGGATCCCAAATTATTGATAGAATAAGAGGTTGTTCCTTTAGAGAAGTTTCTTTATATTCCTTTGACATACTTGTTAAGGTTTCTCCCTCACCTTACTCTACTTGACTAAGATGACAATGGTTAACCCAAAACAACTGATTGGAGTAGGTGGTACTAGTTAGTGCGCAAGCATTGAGTTTTCATCAAGGTTCACTTCGAATAGAACATATTTTCCATTGGTCTATCATTGACTGAAGACAACAATTTCTGCATATAGGGATAGGACAACATGTAACCAAGTATTTATAAATGCACAAGTCCTCTTGTACTTTACTTGCTTATTTCAAGAGTCATGCATGGTTTCATGTGAAACTAACCTACGGGCGTAAGAAAACAAACAAAAAAAAGAAAAGAACATAAGTAAATGTGAAAGAAAGAAAGTGAACAAAGAAAATAAGAAGACAAACAACAAAGCAAGAAAGAAAACATGCATTCAAGCAAACAAACATAAAGAAAACACTACTCCTACTCCTAAGCTAACGGTGCATGGGTTTGATCACATGAAGTGAAATTTCCAATTCAGCCACTGACACATTGGTTGAACCATGTCAGTGACGGCATAGTTTTGCGAACAAAACAATTAATCGAACCAACAAACATGAAATATATAAAAATGAAGACAAACACACTTCGAGTTTGAATGTATCCACAAAAAAGGAAAAAATGAAAGTGCATAACATGCATTCTATGGGCTTACCATGGTGCTATGCTACACTGCATGTAGATGTTAAGCATATGCACTCTCTTGACTATGAAATGCAAGAAAACATGAGAAACATAGACAAATTACGTCTTGCAAGTGTGCTTGCGATGTGAGATTCCTCCAATGCATGAGTCATGGGATCATGTGATTTAGGTGGAGGAAACGAAATGTGTATGTTGGATTGATCTTCAATGCATATATATGAGTGATGAGGAGCCTTGGGTGTTTCAATAATTTCCTGACTGGAAGTGAAACCAACCTCAGGACAACAAGGGCCTGAAATAACCATCAGCTTGGGCTGAAGTTCCTTGAAAACCTGCGGGGTTTCAACTTCGTCGATAGATACATCATCATAAACATGTGGCTTTCAAAGATCAACAATGATAGAATTAACATCGTTATTGGATATGGGAGTAAATAGATCACAACAACTACGATAAGGAAGATCAATGAGTTTATCGACATCCTCATGATCTGATATATCAAACAAAGGTGTAGATGAGAAGCAAGAATGTTCACCCTCTGTGTTTCTAGAAAATACAGATGAAAAATCAAGGGGATTTTCAATGAAGAATTTTTCCTCTCCACTATCGAATGATGTATTGACATCTAGTGTGTTCCGCGAATGATTGGAAGTAGATGCATCTGTGGAAGGATTTACACAAGTAAAATTAGAGATAACAGAAGCACCAAAAATGTCAAGAAAAAGTGGAGGAGGCATGGACAGAAGGAGGTAATCGTTCATGGTGGTTTGATGTTCATATCCCTAGTCATACTCATCGTAGATGATGACTCAGGTTGGTTGTGTAGCACCAACTTCGTTGATGGCTTGATCCTCATTCAAAATAGGTGTAGAGTATGAAACAAAATAACACAAGACAATGCAATCTTGAGGATCAGTATAAAATGAAGATGGAGGTTAAGGTAACAAATGCATGTGACAACCCATGGTCTTCCCAACCAAATTTGTGCAAAAATGAAGAGTGGTGACGGTGGGAGAATGTGACAGTTGAATAAATGTGTGCACATGTTCTCCCACATCCCTCTGTGGTGGTGGAGTTGTTTGATGAGGGGAAGGCAGACAATCACTTGTGACAACAACTGTGTCCACTTGTGATTATGTAGCTCCATCACTGAAGTATGTTGAGCGGAGTTTGAAATTCAAATTCATTTTGGGATAAAATGATTTGTGAAGGCAATATTCAAATCCATCCTAAATATATTAGAGTTTCACCTGGTTTTTCAGAGCTTCAAACTAGGGTATAGGGAAGCACTGCCAAAAATCCATAGGCTGTTCATATAGATTCTTTCATTTGTTTATGATTATTTTGTCAATACGCTTAGAATCAAAATGATGGAAAGTTGATTCAATTAGATCACAAAGATGCTAAAATGAATGTACACAATTATGAGGAAAGTTGCGGCACCATCATTGTGGGGATTTTTGAAGTGTGTTTGAAAGCCACATGCTAACCTTGACTTCATCTAACTCCTCTACATCCTCCTAGAATGAAAGGAATTCATGTAAGTGCTTAGGCAAGGCCACTTCGTCTTCACCATTGTACGTGAATTCTTACAAGATATCATAGAATGCCTTTGTGATGTTAAAGGGTTCTGGATTAGATAGACATCGCGAAGGGTGGAATCTAATAATATCCATGATAGATGTGCAACGATTCAATACAATATGTGAGGACTCAGTTTGTCATCTGCCCTCCTTCTAGTGCCAGAAATGTTGATGGTGCTAGATCCGCCAACATGTTAGGGGATCTCCCCGGTAAGAAGTCCCAACTAGACCTCAGATTGTTTGGTGTAGGAGTCCCAGTAATGGCTAGTATGGTATCACCTTGGCTATGGTTGCATGCAAAGGTAAGTAAGATTTCCTTGTTGGTAGAAAGGATGTGACCTTGCAACAAGTCAAGGAAGGTGCATGAAGGGTTCTAACACACTGAAGGGGGAGTGAGTGCACCCCTTAGAAACCTATGATAGCACGTAGCTTGAAAGGGAACACATGAGAAATAAGACATCACGATCTAGAAAGTAGGATAGCTGATGATCCAAAGTGATGATGAATATCAACAACACACTTTGATAAAATTCATACAAACGCATACATAATAGTCCATACATACATGCATAAATAACAACTACATAGATCATTAAAGTAACTGGGATAACTGAACTACAATAACAACATATGCATGAAATGTGTTGGTTCTATTATATTAAAAGAGTGAAGGATCCAATCATACATACAACCAAGACTTCTACTAGTCCTGATAGTGGAACATTACAGTCACTGCCTCTTGCTGCTCCAAAGAGATGTACTAGCTCTGCATTGTGGAGAATCCAAGGCTCGTTACAATACACTCCAATATTTCTCTAAGTTACACCTATAGGAATATTGGCTCCTAAACACCTCTACAATGAGTTATGAGGTTCTATAAATAGCAAAAGGTGGGGTGACCCTTGACATTCCCCTTTGTGACTCTTCACCTACCCTCATGACTCTTCAACTACTACATGAATGTTACATTTTACTATCGACACTTGGTCTTTCACTGTTACAACATGTTTACATTACAATCTGCACATTTACCCATGTGAGACAAAAATAGGCTTGACTAATCCATGTAAGACATCACTAAGACTCGGGTAGCTATGGGAAGACTAACTCTTCGATATCCTCATGATGATCGATGGTGGCGAATTGATGCCAAGCTTGGTAGTCTATTATGGTGTCTGTGTACTTTGTGGTGAAATCCTTCTAAAAGCAAACTCTAGCCTCTGTTGCATCTGGGCACACTGATTTGGCACCTCTTTCCAACTTGTTAGATAACATGTGCATCATAGTCTTAAGTGAAGCCAGACCAAGAACATACTGATGCATGGTATCTATGCTCATCTACAAGTCTGCACTAGTGGCTATGCGCATCAATTGATCAAAGTACATGTCCAGCTCCAGTTGTAACTAGTTCTTTAACTTCTCCTGAATGAGTTTGTGAATGGATGGGATTTCATGTGTACACATAATGATATCCATGCTCTTGAACACCCATACATGTGAATCCTGCAAACTGGTGATGAACTACGGGAGTTCCTCATAGTTCTGAAGTTGACTCTGGATGCGTGCCTTTAACTCTACCGCCTTTGGCCTCATCACCTTTGGAAACTGAAATAGATATCCTTTGTACCTCATTTTCCATGTTTGCATGTGATCGAAAACAGTGTGCTGATTTGACAAGATGCCTGCTCTCCTAGCACTGCGTTGTTGCCAACCGTTGAGATGGACAATTGACTTATACACGGTGACCAATCTAGAGTACACCTTCCACATGACTGTGTCGAGAGACAATACTTCACCTAGTATCACTCTCCTCAACTTTGCTTTGGCAGATGTTGTAACCTACTCTCCTCCCTACCTAGCTACTTGTAACTCCTTGGCCATGCGGTCATTCTCAGCTATCAAGAATCTAATACTCGAGCTGGTGCCTTTGGCATATGCTTTTGTAGCATTGGCCATTACAGCTGGATGTCTATACACATCAGATAAAATCACTCTCTCTTCAAACTGCTAGGAGATACATGGACATCCAGAGTAGGTACTCTACGTGACTACACAACTCTATGTTTTGACTCGTCGAAAGATATGTTGTGCATCTCCACTTACAGATTGTCTTCATAGATTTTTATGTCTTCTTGATCTCTTGGGACTTGCTCTACTTCTGGATCTAGTGATTCCAGTGGGGCGACCACTTGTTTTGAGGCATGAGGTCAATATCCTGATTTCACTTTGGCTTAACCATTTCTGTGTCCATCTACTCTAGCATCTATTCAATCTCTTGAGCGAAGTCCTACTCCTACGACTGCTCATCCTGTCTGCTTTGTGCCAGCTTCTTAGATCAGTTAGTAACTTGTATGGGCACAGTTTCATCAATATGTGCATGATGTGCCTCTTGTTGTACCTATTTGTGTTGCACTTCCTTCTTTCTGCACAACTCTTGTTCTTCCCTAAGTTGTCGCTTAAACTCCTAGAACTCCTTTTTTGTTTCCTCCATATTATGTTTCTCCCTCTACCTTTGAGCAATCCTCCTATTGCGATGTTGCCTATTAGCCTCAATCTTCAAACCTTCTCTCAACACAATTTGATTTTCTTTGAACTTGTAAATTTGCTTTGCCTCTACGCTATCAACAACCTTCCTCTTGTCTTTTCCATGCGCAGGTATGATACCCTCTATTGTTGCTGATGATGTTTCTCTCTGAGATGTTGCTGCCTTCTGATTTTCTAACCACTCTATAGCTATGCTAACTGGTTCATTGAGCCTTTAGAAGTGATATCAGTATCTCCATGGGCCTTTCTTATGCCAATGACATGCCCCATGGATCCAAGGATGTTGCACTCTCGCATAGTGGTCCTCACTAAGCAATGTGGGTCATACGGATTGAAACTTCTCATGCCGAAGGTGAATCTCTTAAATTCTTTCGTCTCAGCATCAGCGTGCTTGATATTCCAGATCTCATACAACCTGATCCACAAAGGAAGGGCATGCCAAGGTTCCTTCTTCTTCCTATGAAGTTTTGTTGATAACCCTGTCGAGATGTGATAAGACACTTCTTGCATGAGGAGCTCGTCCATGGGAAACTTTGGTAAAACACACGGAGCCTTCTTTGCACTATACATCTATATGGAGGTGCCAAGGGCTAGGGCATACCAATTTGTTATGTCGATTAATGCATCCATTGCTGCCTGCGACATGGAAGGTGGATCCTACCCAAATATCATCATGTACATTAGGGTGACGAAGTGGTCTGATAAATGTAACTTTGTGGAAGTTTCATTTGGAGAAAAACCTGAAATAATTGTGCACATAATTTTCTAAAGGTGCACATGCCCAACCCAACCTTAGGAACTGCTGACATGCACAAACTACATAAAGTATGTAAGAAGACATGTATATCGTCGCTTACTCACCCTTCGGTAGATGCTGAGCTTTTGTTACCTGTTCTTTCAACCGAGAGCTAGCATGTTAGACCAGTTGCAAGGTCTTCCTTTGCTCGCCAGTTGATCCAACATAATCACCAAACTATGCAGGAAGGTCTCTATACTCTCTTGGCTGTATAAGTGCATGCTAACATGACCAAGACCTGATATGAATTACACAGTATCCTGATATTGTAAACCTGGTTGGGTGTTGTCCTAAAATTAGATGGATCATTCACCCAACTCTTCAAGATGTCTCTTGAGTTTGCACTATTGCTAGGTATGCAGAAGGGCGTATCCATTGTGATCACTAGTTGTGGCATGTGATCCATCTCTTGAAGTTCCTTTTCCCTGGAGGTAGAAAGTTGTGTTCCACTAACATTGCTAAACACCATTGTCTCTGGATTAGTAGGTGAGACAATCTAGTGGATCATATCTAAGCATGGAAATGCAGGATACTTGAATGCAATCTGGTACAAGCTAGACTTATGTATGTTGACATAGACCCTGTGATTTTCCAGATTTTCCTCAAATGTGCCTGAAAAATTATGATTGATTTCCTTCCATTTCATCTTGATGTCCTTGTCTATGAATAGCTTAGTGTCTTCATAGATGGGCAATCTCATAGACACTTGCTCAACTGCATCTCCAGTTGCACTCTCAACGATGTCCTTTGACCCTGCTCTCTTGGAGGACATTGTACCTATACTAATGAGAGACAGATGAACACTTGTGGTACCTGGAGACATAGAAACACTCATGGAAAGCAATCTATTAGTTGAAAACCAAAAGCAACTTAAGCACTGTCATGCAACATACTTGGCTGACTACATGAAAATAATGCACAATTTTCACTGAGAGGTTGGAAGGCTAACAGCCAAAACTTCGCAAACCATAGTCTAGACTATCAGTGGACTGAATGATTGCTGAAACTATGTAATGCACAATCTAGCTTGGCCTACTGAGGAATAAAACTGCGCAATGCACAATTTCAGTCAGTGATGACTACAACTGGAAAATTTAATTTGCGCAATTCCTGGGGCAAACAATGCACTACCTCTCATAATTGTGCAGAGCAAGCCTGGAGGCCAGTATTGGGCCAACATTGCACCATTTCGGTGAGTAAAGCAGAGCTTTCACTCTAAGAAATGCATGTTACAAGCCAAAAAAGGAAAGTTCCGGGCCAAGGTAGCTCAGACCCACCAATAGGTGACTGAAAACATGAAAAACCTAAATAAATGGTGAAGTTGAGTGCAAATAAGAGTTAATGATCATTCATGCAAATAGTGAGTTCAAGATTCATAAAACAAAAAGATAAGTAAGTGTGTGAAGAAAGTCACTGCAACGACAACAGCCAGTGCAAAAGCAATGTCATGCATGCGACAACAACGAGATGCAATGAAAAACTGAAACAATGCTTCTAAAAGCTAACATGCATTAAAACAACATCATGTGTCATCAAAAGAAAGAAAACAACACTCATACAAACTGAAATACAAAAAGTGACAGAAAAGCAACAAAAAACATGAAACTTACCTGGAAAAAGCTAAGCTGAGTGTGCCAAATGCTCCTAGATGCGATGTGGGATGTGAGAGCTCCAAGGTTGATGTGAGGAAAAAGCTTTGAAGCATCAAATAAATAAGTTTGATAAGATCAAGGCTTATGATGCCATACCACAAATCTATGAAAAAGCGACACTTAGCGGGAGGTTTCTAAAACAAATTTTGCATGTAACCTCCAACTACTAAAAATGAATCCCTAAAATCAAGGGATTATTTTTTTCTTTTTTTCCTTTTTTCTTTTTCTAGAAAAGCAACCATGCATGCAAATCGAGATTTCTCAGTCTTGGAGGGAACCAGTAAACCTTGGAGCACATGCAATAGTCTGCAAGCCTTCGAATGAATTTTGCGTAGTTGTTGGGCTAAGTAAGTCTGGTTACCCCTTAGGAATTGTGCAATTTTCGGATTGAAACCTTGGCTATCAGGCAAAATTGTGCAATTTTTGAGAGAAATCCTAGTGATGGGCTATATTACATAATTTCCAGAGGGAAGGTTGCCTAGCTATTCTTTGCATTTTTGTAGAGCAGTAGTCGGCCCAGATGGTTTGCACAATTTCTAGAGGGAGGGTTGCTTTCCCTCTAGAATTGCGCAATTTTCCAAGTGAACATCACAACCAAAAACTGACCAAGTTCCTGAATGTCAACCTACGGGTGGGAGACAAACAAGTTGATAAGAACAGGCTGGTAAGCCACTGAAACTCAACTGAAGCATATGTACTTGTAAGTGAAAGACATGCTGCTAAGAATGGTTGGTAGGGAGGCTCCAAAATGAATCTAAGGAAAAATTTTGGAGGGTGGTTGTAGGTGCTACAACACCAACATTTCTTGATTACCATGTGAAGCAATAAATTGAGAATCAAAAGTATCTAGATAACTTATTGTTGGGGAAGATATATTAAACAAATTAACATACAATGGGTCATGAGGTGTAAATGATAGAGGATGGAAGGTATCCCTTGAAGAAGCAATACTTTCAATCATATCAGATTCAAAATTTAAATTATGCACATCAATGTCAACTCGAGGAATCAAGGGATCAATCTTCACCTCAGGCTCCATGGATTTATTAGAATATTCAAAATGTTCCTAGATAAGATCTTTTCCATGGGGAGGTAATGAAAATGGGATAAGCGAATCAGTGATTTGATTTTGAAGTTCTCCAACTTCAACATTAGTACACGAGACTACTTTATTTGGTGACAGAAAAGGAGGGGGAGAAGTAACAAAATCGAGAATAGGTTCCTCCTATTGAATTTTAAGTGCCCCATGACCAAGAAAATCTAGGAGTCTCGTAAAAGATTCATATTCAAAGGTTTCTAAATAAATATGAATTTATTAATAAAAAATTTCCTTCATAAAATACCAATCCACATATTCCTCAAAAAATCCATAGCAAAGGTGAAGAAACCATTCCAAAAAATCCTCTAATGATTCATTGGGTTTCATTCTAAGTTGATTGATCCTCTTATATATATTTTGTTAATCATACTTGTCAAAGGCTTGATGAAGCTCCCTGAATAGTTTTTCAAATGAATAAATATAATTAGATGGTAAGGTATGAAACCATTTCTTAACTTGACCTTGAATTTTGAGTGTGAATAATTTACAAGCAACAACTTCACAGTTCACTTCATAAAAATCACAAAACTTAAGAAATTGAAGTGTGTGTTCAGATATGGTTGTTCCACCCTCACCATAAAACTTTGATTGAGATAAGTTGTAAATTAGTTCCATGGAGATTTTAATATTCACTCTATTAGAAAATCATTTGGTGATTATGATTTGGGAACAATCCATTTAGGATGAGAGAATCAAAAGAAAATTATTGGGATCAATTTATCACCTAGCTCTCCTTCTAGCACCACTTGTTAACGGTGTTGGAAATCCGTCAATAAAGGGGGTGTCCTTGCTATGAAGTCACAACTAAACCTCACATCGTTTGGAGAAAGAGCCCCATATAGATAATAGGACCGACCACCATTATTCTTAGAGATTTTCCTTGGGTGAAATTATCAGCATACGATAGTATACACAAACTTTGAGATAATCAAGTAAGTTGATACTATGAAGCATACAATTGCAATGTATATAAGGTACTATTACAGAAAGGAAAGAATGAGCCTTTAGAGGAAAATTAATAGTACTATCATAAAAGAGAAACATAAGAGCATAAAAAGGATCATTCGTTAACTTGCAAAATAGTTTAGAAGATAACAATGATCATAAAAGAAATTAACAATGCGCATTCAACAAGATTCATATCAAAGCTAACAAAATAGTTCATTTTCATCAATATGCATAAATAAAAACATACACCACAAATAATGAAAGAATATTCTTGAAACATTCACGATACATGCATGAAATTGCGTTGACTCTAAGAGCTTCATATATTAAGTGAGAGTTACAAGATACATGTATACAATGATGTGACACTAGCTCCAATAGTGGAACATTAAGCCACTACTTGCTACTCCAAAGAATGATCTTCTATCCTATGCCAAGCTAGAGAAGCAAAGGTGAAAATTCCTTTTGCTTGATCTACAAGGGTGTATATATAACAAATGAGGTGACTCTCCACCTCCCTTGTGAGTCTTGACCTCCCTCATGACTCTTGAGATTCCGTGTGAATTTCCAAACTTGTAAGTGATCTTTGATCTTCTACATGACTCTAGGACTTTCTAGTGACTCTTCATATTCCATGTGTGACCATTGGGATTCCAAACATTTTAAATTTTCTTATTTTTGATATTACATAATCACATTTCACAAATAATGTGACAAAATTACATGGGACCAAAAAACACTCTTGTTTTGACACTTTGAATGACCTTGATTTGGTGACTGTGACAAATACTTGATGGAAATGTATTGATGTGAGGTTCCTTTCTTGATTTCTATGTATTCAACTCATAATTATAGATCTAGATTATAATTCATCTTCACCCTCCAAAGGGTCTAGATCTAGATTATAATTCATCTCTCTGTCTCGGTCCAAGCTTCCTTTACTCATGCATGATAACATCTTTGTGGTTCATCTCCACAAATGTCCCTCCTATAACCTCTTCTTGTCAAACTCCTTGAGAATCATATTGACATGATAGGATGGCATCACTTGCAAATAAATTTCATTCATGACAAGACAACATCAATCCCATAATTACCCATTCTATTTGTGTTTACTCATGTAACATGCTGATTGTGGTGGGAAATTGTGCAAGGAATGAGAGAAGGGGCCTAGGAATTATGCAATTGAGAAATATAGGAACCAACGGATGGCCATGCTAACCTATGGAATTACGTAATGCCAATTAGGGAAGGATCATCAAGGTTCTTTGTAGTGGGAAAGTCCAGGAGTCAAGGGTGATAGACTTTCTTAGTTAAAATGCGCAATGCGTAGTTCTCAAGGAAGAGGAAGCAAGGATTATGCATTTGATCTCTATAAGGATTAGGGGATGACCCCACTATCCATTAGAACTACACAATGCATAGTTGAGGCAAGTCAAGACAAGGAATTGCACAATTGAGCAAGTGAAGGAGACAAGGGAGGCAAGGTTATGGACTGTAATTGCGCAATGCACAACAATTGAAGAGGAGCCTTAGGGGACTATGAAATTGAGAATTGCAGGAGTCCTAAGATGACCCTTATATCCCCTACAACTATGCAATGCATAATTTGAACAGATATCATACAAGAATTGTGCTAAAAGAAGAGGCAAGTAAAAAGAGTTAGGTTATTGTGCTCTGAGGTTCCTCAATAATCAGTTGAGGAGGTTGTCCTCCAGAATTATGCAAAGGAAAATCATAAGAAATAAAAGGCTCATAACTAAGGCTTAGAGGTACACAATGTGTTCATCACTTATCTAGAGTTTTAATGTTCTCATGAGTTGTGCAAGATGTGAGGACAAAGAAGAAATCCAAAATTGGCTAAGTGTGAGATCAATGGGACATTACAGTAAGCACATATAACAGGTCCCAAACATGATCACACACACACATATACACTCAAACACATGACAATAAGACAAAAAATACCCAAAACCAACATGCATATAGTGAAATGATAGTAAAACAAAACTTATATGCAAGTGCAACACTTAAGATGTAGCTTTATGACAGAATTATCACAATGCAACCAAAAGTTGCACTATGCCATAAGAATGTGTCCAACACATGTTCTAATGATAAACATTATCAAATAGTGGAAG
This sequence comes from Pinus taeda, assembly GCA_000404065.3. NCBI lineage: Eukaryota > Viridiplantae > Streptophyta > Pinopsida > Pinales > Pinaceae > Pinus > Pinus taeda. Next base: position 215,929 of record APFE030571555.1, read on the forward strand.
AGAGTGTGTTGGAGCTACCTCTAGGAGGTGCACCATGGTGCTCTTGAGATGTGTGAAAACTAGTGAAAGAAACACATATAAGAATGAAAATGACACTTGCAAACACAAAGCCTAAAGGCAAGCAACACATGTAGGAATGAATGTAGGGAAAAGCGACATAGAGAAAGAAAAAATGATGCATGTAAGAGAAAAATAAAGAAAAAGTGACTATTGAGTAACTCACCCAGATGACGGGGCATTTGCAACCATGGGTGAGAGAATGCTCCTTATATCCTAACAATGAACAATCCTCAAAAGAGAAATATGAATATAAAAATGAGTTTGAAATTGGGCTCTTTATATAGGGAGCGCACACATGTAATTAGGGTTATGATTGGTGAATGCGCTTAGTGCATGTCAGGAAACTAGGAGCCAAGATTGAATTGAATAGCCTGAACAAGTACACTCTTACTATCCATAAAGAGAGTGCAATTTCTATCTACAGAGCATGCCCTCACACAGTCACTCTCTATAAGGATTGTGTAGCCTTTGTCTCTAGAGACTATGTAGTCACTTTCATCAGGCATTGTGCAGTCACTATCAACAAAGACTATACAATGCCTAACTTCCAAGGATATACATTGACTACTAGGCTTTCTCAGAAGAAGTTTACTATGGAAGCATCACAAGATTAGCATGTAAAAGTAGGTTGCTTCAACACTTAGAATTATTAAAGGAATACTTGAACACTTGAACAACATGATTGAGCATGACCTTAATGGATTGAAATGAAAGATGGCATGACCATAAGGAGGCTCCATAATTTAGATGTAGGAAAATCTTTGGAGGGTGTATGTCGCAATGACAACGTAGAGGAAGTTGGAAAAGAGAACGTGCACGTTATATAATGTGTGTATGCTAGTAACACACACACATTTTATTAATGTGCATATGTTATTAATATCAAAAAACATTTCAAACGAACATGTTTTTCAATTACATGGTGGATGATTTGGCCACTTTTCTTTTAGGTCTGAATTGAAAAACCTCTAGATTTGGTCCACATAAAACAAAACACATTCTTTTTTATAACTTTGTGGTTTTCAACCATGATTTTGTATATGCTCTACATGTTCATTACTGATGATATTAGACAAGTTTCTAGAGATTTTTGTGTAGATATTATATGTATGTATGTATGTATGCATTCATACATGTATGTATGTACGTATATATGTATTTCCTAAATTAATTACTATCTTTTAAATTTTATTTAATTTTTGGGATATAATATATCAAATCTATAAAAAAGCATAGACCTTTTATTTCCACTAGAACTTTTTCTTCGTTGAGTTATATTGAAGTTGGAAAAGAATCCACACTTGAATAGATGAAGTCTGTCATGCAAAAATAATAATAATAATGAATATGTTAACACCCTCATAGCGAGGCTTGAGATTGGACCTCACCATTTTAAGCCTTCAATGTGTGTGTATGTGTACGTGTGTGTAATCAACATTACAAATTATGGAAAAAAATTATGCACCATATCCATATATTATCTATAGTAGTACAAATTTGTTTCAAATAATTCTATCATTTACATATCAAACTTAGGCCTGTCACGAAGATATCCATGATGTTTTAGAAAAAAAAATAACATACCAATCTCAGGAAAATTCCCTTTTTAAGTTACACACATTTTCAATAAATAAAAGTTATATATTAAAGAAGACAATTTGATTGTCTATGTTTCATCATTTTGCACAATGTCTTAAAAAATTAAGTACCTCTAATAATTCTTTTCAGTGATCCAAATTTCTATTTTTCCACTTTTTTGTGACTAGATTTATGTTTTACCATATTTCCATTGAAACTACATGTTATATTTGGGTTACTAGCACTATCTTTTACCATCCCACATATAAATAATATACACAATTTATCGTTGTAAACCTTGACAAGAAAAATATATCCAAATTCAACCAAGTTGGTGAGGTGATCCTTCACATTTCTAAAGGCTTCATTACATGCACAAAACCAGGGGTTACCAAAACCATGGATCTGGAAACTAGCACTTTTGACCTCAACATTCCTTCGTTTAAACTTGACTTGGGGTATATCCAGATCCTACCCCCTTCGAAGATTAGGGAAATTTGGAATCTGACATGCTCCCACTATAATCTAGATCTTTCCCCAAATTTACTAGGAATTTACCACATGTACTCATGCCTAACCAATTATGACAGACACATTACAATTTGCATGTAATACAATAATTTGAACTCCATAACACACACACAAACATTTGAATTAAAATAGGAAATAGACATGGTGAGTGCATTTCCATGGATTCTTAAAATCATAACAATAAAGTATATATCATCTCATTGAGGAATTTTATCAAACACATTTTGTGCATCCTCCAATTTTCCAAGCTTGACATAGATATCTATGAGGGTACTCTCTAGTTTACTCCAACCATTGAATGTAGAAACTTTGACCTTAATTTATGAGTTTAGATCCACATGGAGTAATATACACATGTTCAGTTCTTATAGGGATTCACATCCATGGCTCTGATACTAGTTGTTACGAATAAAGAGCATGAGAGAAATAATTAACCAAAAATAACAAAATGCACATAAATCATGCACACATGATCTATCCTAGAAAACTATTACTCGGAAACTAGCCAAATACATATTTATTCCCTTTATCAAATTTGGCCAATGTGTCTAAGTGAGCCTTCCACAAAACTCACCTCTAAGACTATCACATTGGAGTATTCCAAGTGTATTTGAAGGCTTCACTGGATGCAATCCAAAGGCACAAAACCACGAGTTATCAAGACCATAGACCAATAAATCACCATTATTTACCTTAACACAATGAGTCATTTACCGAGTGAAGGTTAACCTAACACCCACACATTTTCTTTATATAATAAAGAGGACTGCATTAGTAAGGGTTTGAACTCCACTAAATTCCGTAAGTATGTTTTAATGCTTGTGTAATGATAGTTTTGAGATAGTTTTGGGTCATGGTAGAAATGTTATTTTTGTCTTAAACACATTTAATTTATTAGCAACATTATTGAGAAGTTATGCTATTCAACCTAAGATTGTGATAAAAAAAATTATCTAGACAAATTTATAAAACTAAATCTCCTACTTGAAATATAAAAATCTCCACATATATATATATATTATAACTTTGAGATTCATGATATAAAAAATAAATATTTTTTTTAAACATATGTACTTTTGAAAAATAATCATCACAGTTCCGACCTTTGTTTTTAACCATATTTACTTTTGAAAAGTAATCATGGAAGCTCAAACCTTGTAAATCATTCTTTTCTATTTTGTGCAACTCTTACATGGCTTCTGTAACTATAGTTGAGAACGAAACATGAGTTTCTTGAATTTTGCAACTATGGTTGAGTGTGAAACATGAGTTTCTTGACTTTTGCAACTGTGGTTGAGTGTGAAACATGAGTTTCTTGACTTTTGCAACTGTGGTTGAGTGTGAAACACGAGTTTCCTATAGAAACTCAAAACTGAATTATTTTTCCACATGGATAAGTAATTCCTATTAAAAACAATTTCGTGTTTGGTGTGCATGGTAATATAAAAAAAAAAAATTAGTATGAATAAAGTATGTATGAATGCTTATATACAACAGTTTAGTTAATCTATTACACCATTTTTTAACAGACTCCATAACCTTTCATGAATACTATTTGTTAACAGAGCCAATGCTACAAGGCAGATCAATTTTGAACGAGTAAATTAGCTAAAAGAGCCTAAGGACCATCGTGTTAATATGGATGTGTGTCAACATTAAACAATTATGAGCTTGACATGCACGATTATATTTATATTAATGGATAGTTCCAATGGGGCCATAGCTTTAATTCTGTGAAAATGATATGAGAGTGTTTTAAGAGACAAAGAAATATGAGTTTGACATTTTGATCTCCCATGTTTAATGGACAGTTATTACTAGATTTTTCCCGACAAAACCTATTTATGACCAACGTTGTATACTTAAAAATCACATACAATAGATAAATGTAAACTTTGTGAAAGTTTCCTCTCATCAGTAAAATATAGAAGTGTGGGTATCTCTAACTTATTTAATTAGGAAAACACTAAATAAATATTATATACATCATAGTTGACTTACTCGATGAGCATCAACTAATATTACATGTAAGCATTAGTTAACACTCTTTCTATATCCTATTTGAAGAATAGAAAACGATCACTCCATGCTACATTAATATGGATATCTATTAAAGGCTCAAAAGGTTAGCGAACTTGTGAATAAATTGTGGGGGGTAATTTGATAACTTTCTATATATTATTATTATTATTGAAATTAATAATTTGGTTGGTTTTATATTTGAATTAGACAAGTTGATTCTAACCGCTATCACTGCAATTTTTAGGTTGTTATGTGTGTCTTTTTCGCAGGCACATGTGAATCAAGGGAATTTGATCTTCAAACTTTCTCACACATAACAATTCATTTTCACAACCATCACCAATTGAGCTACCCTTGAGGGCTATTTTTTCATATATTTTATATATAAAAGAGAATTAATAAATATTCAATTTTATTTTATATAAAAATATTATGTATCAATTTTAAAAGATACATTAATTGATTTAATTCTTTTCTTAAAGATGTGATGTTTATAGAAGTTGTAATATTCATTTAAAGTAATTAGAGCAGATTTTTTGTACCATGATTCTGGTCACAAACAATAGTGCCACAGATTACATCCTATTGTGTATGTGCTATATTCTTTGCAAGACTACTCCAACACATTGTACATTTGTTTGAGGCATAATGCCCCAGGGAAAGGAAAAAAGGGGCAGTTTTTTGCATTTGTTTTTGGTAGTTTTAGGCATTTTCTTTTTTCTCTTATTGGTTTTTTTGGTGTATGTTGGTTTAACACATAGTTTTGTAGTTTTGATTAAGGAATTAATATGGTTGTATTCTAATATACGGTGAATGGATTGTTAGTTTATATATATATATATTATATTATAAGTAGGTGAAGCGAATAATAAATTGTCATTGGCTATCGTGGTTTCACTCAATGCTTATATATACTGTATTGTAATATTGTAGAGAGGAATACTATTGAGGCAAATTAATTACCTATCATTTAATTGTCAACTCGGGGGTTTCATAAAACTTGCGATGGGTGCATGCACTATATATGCTAGAAATTAACTTCCAATTTAGATCAGTCTAACTACAAAACCAAATAGCTACAAACCAAATTCACCTATTCTAATTCAACAATCAATTCAAAAGAAATTATAGTACAATGTGCAGAATTGAAATCTTAATCTACCATACTTGGAGGAATTGAAATCTTAATCTACCACACTTGTAGGAATTGAAAAGAACACCACTCTTTAATAAATGAAATTGCATGAAATGAGATCTACTCTAAGGTATCATGTGTGCATTATAAAATCAGGATCCTATGAAATGAATAATCAAAACCACATGACATGAAATGAAAAGAAAAATAACCATTCTTAACCTCTCACACAGGAAAATATATGAAAGAAAATAAAAACAATCACTCTTAACCTATCACACAAGAAAAGATATGAAAGCAATAAATTTTAATCTATGAAAGAAATAAATCTTAATCTATGAAAAAATAAATCTTAATCTATGAAAAAGAATAAATCTCACACATTGCAGGTGGCCAATCCAAAATCATGAGAGATGGCAAGTTGAGGGGCTCCCAATGCAAGCATTAGCAGAAAGAGGTGAACATCACTCATGAGCATGGTACTAAATCTAAATTCCATTCATGAATAATCTTAACTTGGACACCCGAGTATCTCCAACTTTACACATGCCTTTGAAAGGAGAAGGCTCTCCTATTTATAAAAAAATATAAGAATCTACCTCATTAATGGAGGTCCACTATTCTCTCCCTAGATCCCTAGAAAAACTCATAGAGTTATAATTCAAATAGGTAATGATGAGACATGTTGGGCATGGAATCCCCCCCATAGCATGGTTTAGTGCTCAAAGCCCAAGTTTTGAGTAATATTGTTGTAAAAGATCTGCAAATTGCAGGTGCAGAGCACGAATTGTATGTTAGAGTCATAGGGTTGTCCGCCCTAAGTTTTGAATGTAGTGTCGGCCTACCCATGGTCCGCGGACCATGGGATTGTATAAATAGAGAAAGGCTCTAAGTTGTAAAGAAGTAAGTAAACCAGCGGATGGAGTCCAAAAGATAGCGAGCATAGAGCAAGAGTCTAATATCCTGGATCGTAGTAGTAGGAAGAGGCTTTGTAGTTGAGTGCGCAGAGGCCTAGTAGAGTCCGCAGCTGAGTGCACGGACCCCTACAGCTAAGTGTGTAGGGAATATTCAGGTCTGTAACCAAGGAAGAAGAATAATAAAGAAAAGTTTTATCTGAATTTCGTGTATCTGTTCTTATGTTATTACATGTTTGATATCAAGTGCAATTGCACTATTTATTTACTATGCGCTTTTGTATGAATGATAAATATTGTTAAGTATAAATGAAAGCATACAGATAAGCTAAGTTAATCCACTTATATTGGGTTTCTTGTAAGGGTTTGGGTAATAACATTGTCTGAGCCCCAAGTAGGGTTGTGCGAAGGCAACATCACCAACTACGAGGTACTGATAAGTGTGCGTAGCGACGTGTGCACACGGTCAAACCACAAACGTCTAGAACCCATCAGACATCCCCAGGGTGAGGAAACTTGGTTCTAGCACCCTACCATACTACTTCGGGTGAGACCTCAGTTTGCTCTTCACGGACTGTTGCCAAAAGGGCCAGTAGTACTAGGATTTGTTTGGCTAAATCATCTCCGAATGTTGGGTCCCTATAGTACTAGTGATTACCCCATTACTATTGTAGTTATACCCCTTATTAATATTGTTGTGCCCCTATTGCCCCATATTGTTATTACTGTGCCCCATAGAATCCCTTTATTATTATTTTTGTGGCTTTATATTATTATTGTTAGGTCGCGCTGGTTTATATTGTGAACTCCTTAGACCCCTATATATAAAAAGGAGGTTTGTCATTTGAGAATCAACCAAGAAAGTTCATTTATGTAATGTAAAGGAGGTTTCCCCCTCGAAGAGGCTGAATTCTGAGGCGTTGATCTATCTTTTCTATCTTTTTTGAGTTGGTTTCATAACATTTGGTATCAGAGCTTTGGATTCTAGGGTTTCGCTTCTCCAAACAAGTCATCGTGGCATTTTCGCTATAACGTTTTTTCTGTGACGTTTCAGAAGTCGCAAAAAAAACCCATTTGAGAAGAAATTGCGCTGAACCTTGAGTCCAAATTTCAGAGTTTTTCACGCGATATTTGCGGCGATATGATCTCAGGAAGTTGGTCTTTTTGCAGACTCCTGAATTACATTCCAAACAGGTGACCTGGGGAAAATCGTCATAACTTTCGCTCTAGGGATCAAATTGAAATTTCGTAAGAAGGTGCAGAAAGAGGACGGAATTTAGTTTCTTGTATGCATTTTTTGTATCCAAAGTTCGAAACTGTAACTCATGGCACGTCGTACAAGTTCGCTCTACTGAACTAGTCTATAATCAAGTCACTATGGGAGATTTCGCATAACTCTTCCTTGGAGAAACCAATTTCGGTCAGACTTGTGGCATTGGAAAGAGGACACAAAGGGCGACTATAGATCACAAATTTAGAACTAGATGATCGGAAAGTACAGAGATACATCAGAGGAAATATCAAGCTCCTACAAAGTGAAAAAAGGTGTGTAGATTTTCTTAAATTTTTGTTTAAGCTTGGTTTGAAAATTTATTTTGAAGGAATTCAAAAGGCATAATAGAGCATTATTATTGGTAACTGATGCCCCGAGGAAAGAAAATGCAAACGCCTAGTAAGAGCCTGGAAGCTCTAGCATGACTCATGAAGAAGAAGAAGAAAGGCTATATGATATATCAAAATTACAAGAACAAGTGTCACTTGCACAAAAAGCAACAGAATCTAAGATGGATGGTTTAAGGAAAGATGTAGAAGCTAAGATGGATGGTTTAAAGAAAGGCGTAGAAGCTAAAATTGATGGCATGGATGATAAGATGAAAGAATTGAAGATAAATATGAATAAGTTGCTACAAGAAATGGTCAATAAGGGTGAAAGGGTACTAAAGGAAACTCATGATGAGAACAAAAGAAATGTTAATCATGATTCCAGAGACTCTAATTTTGGATCGAAGACTCACCATATTCCAAAAATCGATATGAGGAAGTTTGACGGCAAGGATCCTGCCACATGGATATTACAGATGGAGCAGTTCTTTGATCTCAATAATGTGCAAAACACACAAAAGGTACGTATGGCAACTTTATATTTGGAACCAAATCAGTTTGTATGGTATCAATGGCTTTGCTCTCATAAACAATTTATCACTTGGCAATTTTTACCAAAGAATTGATGGCACATTATGAGGATACAAAAAGCAACACTTTTTTTAGCCAATTGATAAGTCTCAAACAAAAGGGTCCAATAATGGAGCACATTGAGGAGTTCCAAAAATTGAACATAAGGGTAAAAGATATTCCAGAGGAGCATAGGATTGATGGGTTCATAGGGTCTTTAAAGGATAATATCCAACATGATGTTCGCCTTTGGGAACCTGATTCATTAGAGAAGGCATTCAGGTTAGCAAGAAAAATGGAAAGCAAAATTATGGCAACCAAGAAGAAACCACTCACAACTATAAAGATGGAAGTGTTGTCCCTAGTCTTCCACAACCTATAAGGTTGACACCACAACAATTGGAAGAAAAAAGAGCAAAAGGGCTTTGTTACAGTTGTGATAGTAAATACACTAAAGGTCATAAGTGTGCTGAGAAGAAATTAATCTACATAGATTGTGAAGAGGAAGAAGAAAAAAAGGAGCAAGAAGGTCAAAAGAAGAGGATATACTCCAGGAACAAAGCCTAGATAAAGAAGAAATGAATCTGACCATACCTTGTAAGGCATTGGTTAGAATTACCACTCCTCAAACCATCAAGATAGAAGGACAAATCAAGAAGAAAAAGGTAATAGTGTTGATTGATTCAGGAAGTACCCACAATTTTATTCATTATAAGGTAGAAAAAGAATTGAATTGCTTCTTATATCTAGCACCAGAGTGTCAAGTGATGGTTGCAAATGGAGGAACAATAAATTGCTCTGGAAAGTGCCATAATATCAAGCTATCCATGGGAGAATATGTATTGACTAGCTCAATGCTTTCCATTCCAATGGGAAGTGCTGATGTTGTACTAGGAGTCCAATGGCTACAATCCTTGGGTACAATAGCTATTAATTTTCAAGAACTTTTCATGAATTTTTTTGTGGAAGGAAAGGAAGTTGAATTAAGGGGTATTGCAAGAAAACCGGGAAAGATAATCAGCTCTAACGGTATCACAAAGCTTCTAAAAAAGGAGCAAAGAGGTGTAATTGCACAATTATGTTCACTAGATGTTTCCACATTGGAATCATCTATTTCTCCAGATCTCCAAAAAGTCTTGGACAATCATTCCAAGGTCTTTGACACTCCTAAAGATCTCCCACCTATTCGTGATCATGATCATGCTATTCATCTAATTCCAGGAAGTGTTCCTCCAAACATCAGTCCGTACAGATATCCCTATGCCCAAATGAAATTGAACGTATGGTTGCAGAAATGCTCGAGGCTAGTATAATTCAACCGAGTCAAAGTTCTTTCTCTGCTCCAGTGGTAATGGTGCACAAGAAGGATGGTTCATGGCGCATGTGTCTGGATTATAGGGAGCTCAACAAGCTCACTATTAAAGATAAGTTTCCCATTCCTGTCATTGATGAATTACTGGATGAATTGCATGGATCAATTTACTTCACCAAGTTGGATCTTCACTCAAGATATCATCAAATCAGAATGAAGACTGAAGACATTCTGAAAACAACATTTAGAACTCATGAGGGTGATTATGAATTTTTTGTCATGCCTTTTGGCCTTACCAATGCACCCTCAACATTTCAAGGTTTGATGAATTCAATTTTCAAACCATTCCTTAGAAAATTTGTGTTAGTATTCTTTGATGATATACTAATCTACAACAAGTCTTGGACGGATCATGTTGAACATGTTGACAGGGTGCTACAACTATTGGAGGAAAAACAATTATATGCAAAAAGATCCAAATGTTTCTTTGGAGTCCAAGAGGTGGAATATCTGGGTCATATTATATCTCATGAAGGGTTGAGGTAGACCCTAGCAAAATTAAAGCCATTCAGGAATGGAAAATCCCCACATCCATAAAGCATTTGCGAGGATTTCTCGGGTTGACAGGGTATTATCGCAAGTTTGTTAAGAATTGTGGGAGAATAGCAGCACCTCTAACAACATTATTGAAGAAAGATACATTTTCATGGACTCCGGAAGCAACAAAGGCCTTTGAACATCTTAAAGAGGCAATGTGCCAAGCACCAGTCTTAGCTACACCAGACTTCACAAAAACCTTGATTGTGGAATGTGATGATTCAGGAAATGGAATTGGTGCTATTCTAATGCAAGATGAAAGACCCATTGCTTTTGAAAGTCATCCAATCAAGGAAAGTTTTTAAACAAAGCTATTTATGAGAAGGAAATGTTGGCAATACTCCATGCACTTAAAAAATGGCGACCCTACCTAATGGGAGACACGTTCAAGGTAAAGACGGATCATGATAGCCTTATTAAATACTTTTTAAGAATCAAAGATTAATCCCTATAAGAGCAACAAAAGTGGGTCACAAAGATGTTGGGTTATGACTTTGAAATCATCTACAAAAAGGGAAGCAAAATGTGGTGGCAGATGCACTCTCAAGAAAGGATGAGGATGTGGAAGCATTATTGTGTGCCATTTCTATTATCCAACCAGATTGGATAAATGAAGCAAGGGAGGAATGGAAGAATGACGAAGAACTTTGGGCACTTATTCAAAAGTTACAACAAGACTCCAGTACGTCTGATACATTTAGCTGGAAAAATGATTCGTTATGGTACAAAGATCGCTTATACCTCTGTAAGAGTTCCTAGCTAAAACAAAAGATTTTTATGGAATTGCACGCTTCTCCCTTAGGAGGGCACTAAGGATTTTTAAAAACTTACCACGTGGTTAAGAAAGAATTTTTTTGGGATGGCCTTAAATCAGATATTCAAAAGTTTGTGGTGGAATGTTTGGTTTGCCAACAAAATAAAGCTGAAACAATTAAGACACCAAGTCTATTACAACCTTTATCCATTCCAAGCCAACGTTGGGAGGAGGTTTCAATGGATTTTATCATAGGTTTACCCCAGTCTAGGAAGAGTGTCATCATGGTGGTAGTTGACAGACTTACCAAGTATGCAGACTTTTGTGCATTATCACATCCATTTAATGCCAGTACAATTTCTACGGCATTTATGGAAACAATTCAAAATCTACATGGAAATCCAAAGATTATTGTAAGTGATAGAGATCCCATTTTCACTAGAAATTTTTGGACATAGTTATTTTCTTGTCTTGGTACTCAGTTAGCTCATACTCATCTTATCATCCTCAATCTAATGGGAAAACTGAGATAGTAAACAAATGTTTGGAAGGATATCTTTGTTGCTTTGTATCTGATAAACAAATGCAATGGGTCAAATGGTTGCCTCTGGCTAAATGGTGGTATAACACTTCCTTCCATACAGCAACAAAAATGACCCCATGTATGGTACTTTATGGGTATCAACCACCATCCATCACATCATATTTAAGAGAAAATTCTAAGGTTCAGGCAGCGGAACATCACATCGAAAATCAGAAACAAGTCCTCCAACTCTTAAAGGATAACCTCGTGTTGGCACAAAATAGAATGAAAAACAGGCAGATCAACATTGCAGCAAAAGAAGTTTTGATGTAGGTGATTGGGCATTCCTACGGCTACAACCATATAAGAAAATGTCCCTCAAGCAAGCTAAGAAGGATAATAAATTATCACCAAAG
>APFE030571555.1:228630-279062 GCA_000404065.3 Pinus taeda
GTAATGTAAAGGAGGTTGGCCCCTCGAAGAGGCTGAATTCTAAGGCATTGATCTATCTTTTCTATCTTTTCTTGAGCTTGTTCATAACACTAAGGCATTTCTTATTAAAATAAGGCCTGTATCGCATATCGCCACTTACAAAGGGTGCACCCTCACAAAGTATCTTTAACCATGTGATATGAAATATTGTAATGGCATGGTCACCCATATCGCATCACATTGGAAACCTTTAGGAAAGGTCTGAAACCTTACCAACCATGCAATATTGGGAAATGTGATGGAAGCCCAGACCCGATTGCCAACTATGTTATAAAAAAAAGCACTCAAGTTTGTTGCGCAACGAAAAGGGGTTTACATAGAAAATACTATCAAATAAGTTATGCTTTGAAAACCAATAAAGAACGTCCCACATTTCACATCTCATAGAAACCAGTGAAATGTTAAACAAAGTGCACACACGAAATGTGATAATGTGATTCACGATATTGCATCGCAATCGCAAAATTGACATTTTCACAATTAAAAAGATCACCACTCTAATAAATTTCTTTCCCAACTTATGATGCAAAACATTAATGAGCAATAAATCTAGGGATATGGAACCATTAGTGGGAAGTTAGTATGGGTTAATGGAATTTACATTGGAAAAGAAATTCGACGTGATACGATATCTTATCACTTGAACTTAATAAAAAATTCTTTCTTATCACATTTTCAAAGTTATCTGTATCATTCATTCTTACGTTCATTTTTACTTGTATCTATCTGATAGCTTCTGCTTTTCTCCATTTCCAGGAACAATGCACAACAAGAGTTTTGGGAGCAATGGCAAAGAGGGGAAGGTAGCTAGGTCTAAAAAATAAGAAATAATCCCTCTATTCTTTGACACTACATGCAGCAAAGATGGAGGAACCACAACATGGGAGGCATGTATGATTTATTATAATAGGAGAAACCAAGGCCTCTGGTAACAAAGGCCACAACTGATGGTCATGTTTCCTCTAATGCCTCCTTATTCAAGAGAACATTCTCATTTCTACATCGCATAGCTGCAAGACCAAAGATAATTCCATATACAGATATGGTTAAGTGGATAATTGATCAGGTGGATGTCTCAAAAATAGAATTCAAGAAGAGCAGGTAGGAGGTTATGGGATCTTTTTCACTGTACAACCTATGGCTTATGTACAATCTACCAGAGCCGCAAAATCTCTACAATAATCAATTCCTTGAGAAATTTGTTAAGGAAAATGAAGACCCACCAGATGTCACATGGACCTGGACAGAAAATGAAGGCAAAATAAAAAAGGATAAGACGGGTATGTATTCTACAACATCTATCTCTCCCCCTCATAGTCTTGTAGCATCCATGCTAGTAGAATGTTCAGCAAGCCTGATAGTACCAAATTTTCCTTGAAATGGCTTTCATTAATAGATGTAGTCATAAACGCAACAATAATGAATTGGGCCCAAATTTTTTACTATAATTTGCTGAAAACTATTATGGAGTATAGGATAAATATGAGTATCTCTTCAAGGATTTACCCTCCATTTTTAATGAGTGCCTATGTAATGGACGCAATCTATTTTGGCTTCAAAATTCCTATCATGGGATGGAAGTGGACTGTGCAAAACGTGCTTCCTATCCATACATATCATAAGAGTATGTTGGAGTCTCAGTTTCACCCCCATTTTTACAAAATTTATCAAGGAATTATGCTTCTTATCCATAAACAAGTCTACAACAAAAATGCCCCTGAGTTTTCTAGAGAAGCTGAAATAGATATCCTACCTATAGCCAGATGGTTTGTGGAGAAGACATTTACATATATCAGAGTATTTGGGAGCATTTCTTCACCGCATGTCCTCCCATACTATGTCTTCGACAAGTTAATGGCTAGGGAGATAGCCTACCAAAAAGCAGAGGAAGGTGGGCCGAGCAAAGGATTGAAGGAACAAAAAAGGGCCATTTGACCTACATTTTCATTGCAATGTGGTGCGAAAATGTGGTGCGTTCACACTACATGATTTTCATTGCAATGTGGTGCATCTGAAAATAGGGAGATATTATCAAATCTATGAATTAACTACATTCCCCAGGAGATAGTATGACCCAAATGGCACCGCCATAGACTTCATTACTATGGTGAAAGTGAAACCATTCACCCATGAGGAAGATGCCTTTGATGACCTCTTCCTACAAAAATAGATGTTTTCAGAAGTCACACGTATGGTATCACTACTTTTTACCCCAGATGATCTTGAGGCTTTCGGAGAATATAGGGAGAGGAGATTATTAAAGCTCCCGTTGGACCTGCTACAGATTGAATCACTAAGGGAGCCAACTCTTAGTGTAAGCTTAGAGGAAAGATCCAGAGAAAATTCCAAAGAAGATTCTGAAGTAGAGTCCCATGAGAATTTTACTCATGAGTGGGAGCACTCACAACAAAAGTCTCAAAATGGGGGCAATACAAACAAAGAGTCTAAAAGTGACACAACCGAAACTATAGAGAAAACAACCGAGCAAACCTCGACAAAGAAACAGGCTAAAATTCACTCTATTTCCACTTAGTCGGCAAAACCCCCAGTTGTTGATTTCGAAAAAGAATGGGAGAATTTTAATAAGAAACTCCATACAGAAGAATAAACATATGAGAGACAAACTCCATAGCACAAATCAACTCAAGAAATTACATTAGAAAAAACTGTAGGCACTCATGATGTGGAGCTCATTCCTGCCACCCCCACTTCTGAAATTGTTTTGAGAATTGAGGAAATTCCTGTATTAGATGTGTTTTATAGACCTATCCACAAAGTTGTCATCGAAAGGTAGAGGAAGAAAATAAAGTTAGATGTTACAGCTATTACCACTCCCGACAATCAACCAATGGACATTGTTTGGAAAGCTTCGCCCAAGGACCCATCTGAGAACCTTACGATACTGTCGCAATTTACAAGAGCCTATGCCATGACAATTATTGATAAAGTGACAGAAGTCCAAATGCTTTTTAGAGAAAAGGAATAAAAAATTATGTTGTTAGAACAACAATTAGAGAAACAAACATGTAACCAACGAGTAGAGTGACAAGTAGCCAAGCTTCAGCAGGAGTTTGAATAGATGCAAATACAACATCAAGCCAGCCTAGCAGAAAGAGATGTGTGGATGCAAGCTATGACAAATAAGTATAAAAACAATCCACAAATCGATGAGTTCATAAAAGTAGCACTCAACCTTAACTCCCAACTCATCCAACAAAAGGACGTTTTATGCTACAAAATCTCGCAAACAAGTCCTTATTATGAGATCAGTGATAACCTAACAAGCCAAGTGGTCGACATGAGACTTGAGTATGATGAAATCCATCAAAGGATTTCTGACTTTATCACCTAGAAAGAATCAAAAGATGGGAGGAAGGCCGAGTTGCGAAAACTGGAGGAATCACATAAAGAAATTATAATTGTAGACTGGGATTCTCGGATCAAGCAAGCAGAAAGGGCAATGGTGGTCACGGCAGTAGCAACAAACAACATCATTGAAGCCATAAACTAAAAATCTACATGGCGCCAACCTTGTTGCAGAATCTATACCAGGATTTCTTCCAAATGCCAAACAACTAGAGAAACAATGGAGACAAGTAGCAAAGGAAAGGGAGGAGGTAATCAAACAAATGAGCAAGTTGAATTGGGAAGCATACTGGAAATACTTAGTTAAACCATACAGCCAGTGGATGACCTTGTGATGCTTAAGCATGTCCACACAAAAAATGGTGCCAACACTAATGAATGTTCTATTTATTAGAGAGTTGAAATATATGATCGACCAACTGACACAGCTCAAACCAATGACAGATATCTACGATCTTAATGATCAAATGCAAAGGATTTATTCACTTTGTTTTATTTCTATTTTAGTTTCATTTCGCATAATATGAGGAAGATCGTTTAAAACTCCTTAACTATTTTTGTAATAATCTATTTTAGGACCTATAGTTTAGTATTTAAACCCCTCTCATGCATTTAGAGAGGGGTCCAAAATTTTTATCATAAACATTCTTCAAAAGATGCACTTATGTACCTTTGAGGAGGTTCTGGTAGAATGAATGGAACATGATCTATTTTCTTTTGAATATCTGGGACATTCTGCTAAAATTGCACTTTTGCACTCTTAGATGATGTTGGATTGATTCGAATTAGGTCGATATTGTTGAAACACATGAGCAAAACTTATCATATATGGTACTTTTTTCTTATGATTCTGCTTTATTTATGTATCAGGCAATAAATTTTCTTCAATAGTTTTATGTATGAAAGTTTGAATTTCGGTTAGCATTATTGCACTTTTGTATGGTGTTGGCTTTAATCTTATGATGAATATATGAACGATTCTATATGTGATATATCTTTCACAACCGTTTTGGCTAACTATTTATCCAAAACGATTATTGTTAAACGATTTCAATTCTTATTACAATTGAATGATCTTTATTACCAATTGCTAAAGGACATTGTTTTAGGTTGCATACTTTACTTTCTTCTTGGGCATAGTTATAGTTTAATAGTGTTCAAACTAGGTTATATGGATTTGTTTAAATAGTTTAGATTAGATTACACTTAGCTTAATCATTCCCCCGTTACATCATATATCACCCCATAAACACTATCAAAATCTATTATGGGAAACTGATTCCATTATCCCCAGTCAGAGCCACTACACCAAACGGGAAAGGAGCTGCTAACCAAGGTCTGGAGTGGGTGGTTTTCCCCCACGTTGTAGCAACGATTTTCGAGGCTTCAACATTTTGGAGCTAGAAGGAGGGCCTAACTATGAATGGCATGTAAATTCAAACCAACAAGGCATTCTAATAGTAAAACTCCCTCACCCTCACCTCCAACTTCTCTATCGCATTCCAAATCTCTCAATCCAAAGCGAGAAGTTGTAAAGTAACCCTTAGAACCCACTAGTGAAATTCCAAAGAAGCTAGATCATTCTTCTTCTACAGAAACCCCTAAAGTCCAACCTTTGATTCATAAGTTATAGGGGATTTCGATATCTCAAGAAGAGTCTGAGTTATCACAAGATAGTGTTACTTCTCAATTTCCGTCATCTCAAAGGTTGACTAGAGCACAAAGTGAAAAGTTTGGGATCCCCCCATTCAAATTCCCTCTACCAAGCAGGAAGATAGCTAAGAAGACACCATTTGAATCACATAGTGAGGTTCTCTCATAATCACCTCAATCATCCTCATTCATTTCATCTGTTTCATCACAAGATCAATCACCCACCTCACAACTCGAGATCGTGATTTACATAAGTACTAAAGCACAATCCTCCTCAACCCAATCGCCTTCAACCACTGGAACATGTTCCTCTATGCAGATACCAACAATGGCTCAAAACCCTCCAAGGCCATGGACAAATCCAGGAGCTATACAGATGGTAGGGCCTTTACATCAATTGCCAGCCCATCCCGAAAAGTGGCTACCAAAGTTCAATCCTGATAATCGCCTACGAGCTAAGGAACACATAAACTTTTGTATGTTGTCCATTAACCTAAATGAAGTAGTAGAAGAAGATGCAGTTGTAAGATTATTTCCTTATACCTTACAAGGATCAGTGGGATCATGGTACTTTTCATTACCATCAGGTTCTATTGATAGTTTGGATGCCTTTCAAGAGCGGTTCCTAACCAGATTTGGAGATGACAGATCCATGACTACCCTTCTCAATGATCCCTCCAATTTGAAAGTTGAACCTAAAGAACTGATCAAAGGCTTCAATTCTCGTTTCAATAAGTTATTGAATAAAATACCAATGGCATCCAATCCGAGTGATGAAGCCACAATGAGTGGTACATATCTACTCTCCCTTCAAACACAACTATTTTCATCGATAGAGCTACCAAACCAACTTTGGCAGAAAACATGAAAGAAGCAATAACTATAGAAAAATGAATTTTATCCTTAGATAAGAAAAATGCTTTAGAAGAATCAAAATCCAAGAAAGTGAATTTTAGGGATGAATCCAAGAAAAAACCACCTAAAGATCCTTTTGATCTTGAAGGTTTACAAAAAGTCCTCAAAACCATGTCTAATGAAATGCTTAATATCAAGAAACAAGTAGCAGAGACTTCCTCAAAGAAATCTTTCAGACCATATTAAAGGAATCCCTCAGCTAATCCTAAGCCTCCAAGCACTATATCAAATGTTGAATCAGATGTGGAGGAAGATGAAGTCTCAACAACTGAAGAACAAACAGATGATAAAGAAGTGGTCAAATTTCAAGGAATATGGGATTTCATCCTTCCCAATGAAGATACACAAGAAGCATTACCTGTTGAAACCCAGAGTAGAAGCCCTATTGATTTACCAAAAACAAATCCAAAGCATAAGGTATCAACTCTAGATCCCAAGGACAAAACAACAAGTAAGAAATCTTCATCTAAATCTACCCAAAATTCCCATCTTCAATCAAATTCTTCACCTCCAGCTAAAACCCTGATAGTATCCGATGAAATGGAATATAAAATTATGGATGATATGAAAAATACTAGGGAAAACATTAATTTTCATGAGCTTATCAAGTTGCAACATTAGCAGAAGTTGCTTCTCAAAGAACTCAAACCAGTCCCTACTTCACCTCTTCCTACTACTGTAGTCTCGCAAGCTGCCCAAGAAATGGGAAGGCCCCCTAACACTTCACTAGACAATATCGATCCTATCGATATTTCTCTAATTGGAGGAAGATCTAAAACCCATACTCCTCCATTTCTGTTGACTTTTTAAATTTTCAATAAAAATCTACACAACTGTTTAGTTGAATCTAGAGCTTCATCTAACATTTTACCAAGAACATTTTGTGTGAAATTGAATGTTCAGCCTCAAAAATGTGTTGTGTGCATTGCGCAATTAGATAGATCCCAAGTCAAATTTATAGGGGAACTTAATCAAGTTACCATTAGACTTTCATCAAACCCTAAAGTGTGTCAAGTCATTGACATTATTTTAGCTGATATTCTCGAGTTCTGTGACTTAATCCTTAGTAGAGATTGGTCAAAAAATCTCCATGGTTATTTTGCAACTGACTGGTCTCACATGTGGCTTCCCTATAATGGCAAGCCAAATCAAACAAGGGTTGATTGCAAGAAACATCAAAAGTATATTGTTACAGAACTAGAAGGAGAGAATGAACCAGTCACGTATAGAAGCAACATCATCAGAAACTACTCATTTGAATCATTTCTAGGAAATTTCAATGCAAATACTTCACCTTTCTTGGAAAATTATGTTGTATCACAAGTTGAAAACTTTTCTCAAATAGATACTTCTAAGTGTATAAATTTTGTAGATAAACTTGTAGTCAACTCTTTATTTTGGAAATTATTTTTTATGGATCTAAATATAATGATGGAGCAGGAGCAGGATGCATATTAGTTAACCCAGAAGGGGAAAAACTATGTTAGCATGCAAACTTGAATTTTATTGCACAAACAACACTGTTGAATATGAAGCATTAGTTCAAGGTCTATATAAAGCCATCGACCTTAACATCAAACATCTTCAAGTGTTTGGAGATTCGGAAATTGTGATGAAACAAGTAAGAAATATTATGCATTGTTTTTCTGGACATTTGAAAGATTATCAATCATTAGTCCAAGACCTTACTTGTCACTTTACAATGTTGAATATTTCCCCTATCCCAAGACTCTAAAATGCAAGCACTGATATTTTCGCTAATGTGGCTTCCAAGCTCATTCCACCAGGAGATTACAGTCCCAATCACTTTTCTATTGAATTGATTCTTAGGCCTTCTATTCCCAAGAATGTCACCAATTGGCAAGAATTTAATAATGATCCGGATATCATAAGCTTTTTGACATTAGGAAGCTCTTATGATGACCAGATAATTGATGAAGATCAACATGACAACCATGTTAAGCAATAAGCAACTATGAATGCCATACATAAGTCTATGGTTAAGATGGAGGATTTATATGACCTTAAGGACAGATTCAAAATACCCACCAACTCAAAACTTTAAAGTTCAACTTGGAGGTTTGAATTAGTTAATCTTGGAACTGACCTTAAACCTCAAAATATCAATCTAGGCCTTAGTCTTACATCAGATGAAAAATCAACCTTCATTCATTTGTTGAAGAAATATAAGAATGTATTTTTTTGGAACTATGAAGATCTTAAAACATACATCACTTCTATAACTCAACATACCATCCCCATGACATCTGATGAAAAACCTGTGCAGCATAAATTGAGAAAGATTCATCCCAATTTAGAAAATCAGATTAAAACTGAATTGAATAAATTGTAGAAAGCCAAGATTATTTTCCCTATCAGACATTCCAAGTGGGTCTCCAACCTTGTCCCAGTAAAAAAAAGGAATGGTATTATTCAAATATGTATAGAATTCCGAAATATCAACAAATCTTGTCAGAAGGAAAATTTTCAGTTGCCTCGTATGCAACACATATTGCAATCAGTTGCAGGATCATAACTAATGTCTTTCCTGGATGGATTTTCAAGTTATAATAAGATTTTAATACATCTAAATGACCAGCTAAAGACTACATTTAGAACCAAATGGGGCACCTACGCCTATCAGAAAATGCCATTTCGATTAATCAATGTTGGTGCAACATTTCAAAGAGCCATGGACATAGCTTTCAAAGGTTTGGTAAACAAATCAGTGGTAATCTATTTAGATGATAAAATTGTATACTCCAAAAAGTGCAGTAATCATCTAAAAGATTTAAAACAAATCTTTGAGCTTGTCAAAGCTACGAAATTTCTCTTAATGCCAATAAATCTTTCTTTATGTTAAGTGAAGGAAAACTCCTTGGATTCATTGTATCCAAAGAAGGGATTCTCATTGACCTTGATAGAATAAGAAAAATTTCTGAAATTCCTTTACCTCATAACAAAAATTCTATGCAATCTTTCCTAAGTCAGATAAATTTTGTCAAAACAATTGTCCCTAACTTTTCATGAATTTTTTTACCTCTTCAATCCATGATTAATAAAAATTCTCTTTTTAAATGGTGACGTACAGAGCATGAAGCCTTTAATCAGATTAAACAAGAAACCATAAATTCTTCCTCTTTAGCAACTTCGAATTTTTCTAGTCATTTCATTTTATATACATTTGCTTCAGAGAAATCATATGTAGCTATATTAAAACACATCAATGATGATAAAGTTGAAGCACCAATTTCTTTCTTTAGCTCCAATTTACAGGGGGGTGAATTGAATTATTCAGATGTCAAAAAACAATATTTTGATATTTTTAAATCCATAAAGCATTTCAGACCCTTTCTTCTCAAAACCCACACCAAGGTACTAGTCGCATTCTCAGCAGTGAGAAATCTATTAATACAAAGGGATGTAGGTGAGAAGAGAGAAAATTGGGTAATAACATTGCAAGAATATCACATCAAAATTAGACCATCTAAAATTGTAAAAGGTCAAGGTTTTTGCAGAATGTTAGCAGGAGCATCCAACTTATTAGTGCTACAAGATTCAGGTGATTATATACAAATATATGTGTTACCGGGAAAACTAGTGTCCATTTAGAGTTTCTAGTCCCACTAAGACGGGTAGCTATCTTAGAAACAAACAAACGAAAGTTACTTGTGTCTTCCTTTATGAGAGATAGATGAGAAGTAGAGTGTACCAACCTCAGTCTTTCACTTGGCTCCTTGATTGTTTCCTCCCTCCTTTGACAAAGCTTTTCCACTCTTTCCTCACTTGTCCCACTTCAAAGAACACCTGTAGAGTCAAAGCAACATAATACCATAAAAGCATAGAGAACTATAACCATAAACAATATAGGATCATATGTATATTGACCATACAAATGCATACACCAATACAAGGTTCAGAAATATACAAGGGTATGGAGGAAAGCTCAAATAGCTTTATTGATAAAAGTAGGAGAAGAGATGATTACAACCCAGTGGTCTGACCCAATGCCATCCTGCTAGCATGAACTCCCTCTTCACCTCTTGAAAAGCTAGATCACTGAACACTATGATGTTTCACAGAGAAACCAACAACACTTCCTTACAAAATACAAAATTCTAGCCTTTGGATCTCTAGGATGAGGGATCCATATATATATATATATATATATTTGCACGGGGGTAAGTCAACTTCTGGGATTTTGATTAGTTTCGTTTCTCTCATAGTTCTTGTTTCCACTTGGAGATTTCATGATCTCTTACTCATCCTTGGGTGAATTCAGAGAGGCAAGTGTCAACTAAGTAGTTTCTAGAAGATTCTCTAAGTTTCCACCTAGCAAACGGCCTCTGCCATTTGTCTTCTCTCGCTCATCGCACCCTACAAAAGAGATTTTTAGTATGCATCGCACCCTCTATGTGTAATAGTGAGATGCATCGTACCCTCAACATGGAGTAGTCTATATGGTCCAATTTTGACTAGTCCTGAGCAGGTTTTTAGGGAGAACATCTGGGAAATGATGTAATCAGCTGACCTTGTTCCTTTAGGGTATGAAACAACACTTTTAAGTTCTTAGAAACCCTTGGTTTATGGACATATGTGATTGGGGTTGCAAGTGCCCAAATATGTCTATAACAGTTGCCCCCTAAAGCATGAGGTCGTAAATGTTATGATGTTAGGTGAAATGCTTTATCATGAGGATCCGAGGTTTTTTCGAATTGGAAGGTGACTTGTAATAAGATACAATATAATACATCATCTTCATAATATTTTCATGATCTAGTTGAGGCAGGCATTCCCATGTTCAGCTTTATAAATTCATTTTCATGTACATAGGATAGACAACCGTCTGTGTGGCAGACTGATGATTCTAATAGAGCCATCTTCCCTTGGATTCGATGATTATCTATGTAGCCATGATGTACATTTGATGTCCTTATTTTCCTGAATATATCACAGCCCAGATGGATGAAACTAGATCTGGGGTCTTCAAACTCATTCAATCTTCGCTTGAAGTACAAGTCAATCCATGTGAAAATATGCTCTGATGTCGAACATGGAAAGACATCGTCTGATTACCTGCCAATGATGTAAGTTGTTAACAGGCACGAGAGGAATCACCGGTAATGATGATGACCGTCAAGGTACTACAGTACAATTCATGTTGTGTGAATACATGAGTCGATGTCGAACACCACGTAAAATCTTTCGGTCGAAGGCCATTGATCTAAACCTGTCGCTGGAAGTGAGAAACTTGCCATTGAGGCATGCAAGAGTCAAAGTACTGAAGGGGTTGTTCCTAAGTCAACTTCTTGGATAATGAGTCAATGTTGACAAGAACTGGCTCGTTGTAGGAGGGCCTTAATGAATCCCACATCTACAACACGAAACGAAGAAAATGATTTCGTGGAAGTGAAAACGATCTGATGATACAAGGTTTAGGGTGGTGGTCATGAAAGAATGGAGCATGAAAGTATTGTAGTGGATGAGGCATAAGCTGGGTTAGTGAATTCTTTGAGTGACTTCTCTTGAACATATCAGCAACACTTACAATGGATTGGTAGCGTTAACCCCAAAAATGGATGGTATGGAGGACCAATTGTGATATGACCAGTGAATGGAATAACCCAACCCGACTCAATCATGGTGATGGAGTGAAAGTGTCATGTTCAAGAGCAACCTGCTACAAACAAAGTTCTTCAAGTTTTCTTCCCAAATTTTCCCCAGTTATTTCTGACCAGTACCTCTTTATTTTTGTCAAGCTTGAGGAGGATAACATATGCTTGTTCTATAATTTGCCCTTCGGGAAAACCTATTGCTATGTTTTAGCGAACCTGGCGACAATGAAACTCGCTCTTATCTGTAATGGACATGTTTGTCATTATAGTTTTAATAAGTTTAACGACAAAGATAACTTGGTCCTTTTCAATTTTAGATAGTCTGAAAAGAGACAAAAAGGAAACTCCAGTAATCCTTTTTTGTAGTATAATCCCTTAAGTCTGAAAAAGTATAAAATAATATGAAAGGGATGACTTTTCCGATCATTTTAACAAGCTGAAAAAGACAAGCACTTGATATTTTTGTGTAATGATCCCTTAGGTCCAAAAATATTAAAATCTAGAGAAGGGATGGCACTTCCAATCACTTTAACAAGCTGGAGAGGCCAATTGCTCAACAATCTTTTTATATTTTACGAGTCTAAAAAGAGCTTAAAAGAGACTTGTCTTTGAGGAACGAGTGATATTTTCAGGTAGCAGCTGGTTCCAGGTAAGGTTTGGAACTTTTCAATCACGACAGTGTAAAGAAGGTGGCTAATAGAATCACTCGTCATAGTTGTTCCTCAAAAGGGTAAACAATCAAGTGGAAGTGGATGATCGGCTAGAAAATGGAGGTGATGGTAAGAACACGACCAAGGCTTAAAAGATGATAGTAATTCAAACACAAGGGTTATTTACTGACAGTAGGTTCATTTTTAAATGAGCTTGAACTCTGGGGGAACATATGCTCATAACTAGGTTTATTTTTTAATGAGCTTGAACTTTGCGGAAACATTGCTCATGCTAGTCATATAATAAGGATATCTCTCATTAGTAGGATCATTTTTTATGGAGCTTGCCCCATGCGCAACTTTGCTCCGAAGCCTTTTGTATGCAAGTTAGGAATGACCAAGATACGAGGTTAAAGGGTTGAGAGCCTACAAACTACGAAAATAAAAAGTTGTTTTTCACTTCTATTCAAAAGGTTTGCATGCCCCCAGGTATAAAGAGAAGCAGAGTTTCCAGGTTACCATATGAAAGTTCTTCCATTAAAGCAAGGTTGTCCCATCTACATTTACAGAAAAAAACTTCCTTGGATTTGTCCATCGAAATAAACAAAGGTGAATGGTGGGAGCTTCCACTCACATAATGTTTGACGAAGGAATCCTTTTCCAGTGTAATCCCATTTTCCTAAATGGACGGGTGTGTCAAACCAGTCATATATCCTACACAGAAACCTAACTTATATCTCAGGTTTTTCTACCGAAGCAGACTAGGGTGCATGCCCCCTGCTTTTAGTCACATTCACCGAATCACTCGCACTCATCAGGTGGACAGACTGGAGGTTGATGATATATTCCTTGTGCAAAAAGACTAGTTAGGGATGGTATTTGACTATTAGTCGTGTTTGAACCAGGAAATTAAAGCTGCTCAACGAGCTGGACCATTATGCCTTCATACGGGAAACACATCACCCTAAAGAGTGAGGAAACAATAGCTCCCATGCTGTAAATGTAGTCACATCCATGGAGTAGATCATAATCTAATGGCCCTTGGACTACCATCACGATCAGGTAAATGGTTTTCCTTCTCAAAGTTATCGGAAAATTTGGAAGGATCCCTAACGGTCGACTGGTTCCTTTGTTGAATAATGACAAATTTCGAATCTCAGGCAGAAGCAATGGCGAACCAAGCGCTTTCCAAGAAGTTGAGGAAAGGATACTCACGGAAGCCCCTTCATCTACGATATTAGTAGCCATGATCATTCTGTAAGCTTTTACTACGATGCGGAATGGTACATTAGATGGTAGGCGGGGTCTCCCTAGTAGATTCCAATCGGAAGAAATGACTAGGTTGCTTGGAGGAGGGGCTGAATAGACAGCCGAATGAATCTCTGATGAAATTCCTTCCTACGGTAAAGGAACAGGTAGATTGACTCCATGTTCATCAGATTCTGTGTTAATAAAAAGAATTTGAATGATGTCATTCCCATTATCTTTGGTGACTGTATCATCTGAAGGTGGACCTTCTGAAGACAAGACCGGGTTGACTACCGTCTCGACCTGTTGACTTTGGTCCAGTGTGGACTCAGAGGTTTTATCATTAATGATAGGTGCTTTGATTGACAACAAAGGTGTTTCAATTGGATTTTCAACTAGCGATGGACTCGGTAAGAGTTTCTTGTACCCAGGAGGAAGTCGCTGCAGTGAAGCAGGACAGTTATCCAAGACTCTTTTAGCTTCGTCCAGGAAGGGATAATGGTGGAGGGCATGATCACCTTCACATAGTCTAAAAGGAAATTTAGATCTTCCTTTTTGTCCATTGACTTCGTTTTCACTAGTTGACGGTGTACTCTCAACATGATCGGTAGAGGTTGAGGACACTGGATTGTGCAAGCGAGGAGACCAATCCCTTAAGATCTGTGGGATGCAAGGACAATCTCGATGATAGTGGTCCCCTTTGAAAATGACACATGGAGATTTAGGTTTGGATGGTGCAGTGTGTGGATTTTCGCCAGACAATGCATGGTTGCCCCCTTTTTCCATTGGCTTCTTCTTCTTCTTCTCCTTCCCTTTCTTCTTCTTCTCAATTACTTGGTTTTTAATGTTATTACTTTCACCAAGCAAAGAGGAAGAAGGAGAGGGAGAAACAAATGAAGTAGAAGGTGGGGGAGAAACTCTAGTATCATCTGGTTGCTGATTTGATTGCTCAGGAACTATCATGTTTTGAGCGACAGTGGTCGAGAAAATCCATACTGGCAGGATGATTGTAAGTCCTGGAAGGGACAAAGTAGCCATATGAGGAGCACCAACATCTCCCCAAGAGGAGAAGGGACTAGGATTCCCCCCAAGGGGAAAACCTTGATTGGTGGACTTCGTTTTCTCAACCTAAGACCAACGAGGGAACAATGATGTTATTCCAATTAAAATAAATTTTATGACACTTTGACACAACTTGCTTTTTCAATTTTAAAGAGTCGAGAAAAAACTAGAGATGACTCTAGTCGCCTTCGATTTTTAATGAGCCTGAAGTGACAAGTACTCAGATGGACCTTTGGTTTTAAGGAGTCTGAAAAGGAACGAAAGTGAATTCTCTGGAAATCTAGACAGAGGGATTACCAAACCAATCACAAAACTACATAATACTTTTTACGTACGGCAGTCAATCTTCTCGAATGTTGTGTTCAGTGCATTCCGATCGATAGGGCAGTAGACACGGCTTCCTAAGGATAAAGGATATAGCTTATTGTGGTCTACCAATATATACTCGACGGTACATGGGAGCACAAGTCCGTACTGGCACTTGTCATATCAAGGAGGAGGAATCACCCAATCTACGATGAAAACGATAGTTACCAAGCTTTACGATGCCAAAATACGTCTCTAGCCTAGAATTCTAGATGTTGTGCATTAGGTTCCAAAGCGTTTTTATGTTCATTGAAGTTTATTTTACAGATGATATTTCTTAAGAAGTTTTCCATTAAGGTTCACTGTGTGATGTAGATATACAATTCCTAAATAGTAATCTAAGATGATAAACAGTCATTTACTTTACTTTTTGCAATGAAAATCCTAGCTACTAAGGAAAGAGAAGTAAAATTCTTTCAACATAGAGGAGAGAGCACACACTAAGATGCACTATCCTAAATCAATTTCCACATGCAGTCTAAATGCAAATGCACATGTATGTATTTTTTCTTCAGTTTCAGTAATGTGAGAATGACAGAAAGAAAACTAAGTACAAATCTGAACTATCTTTCCTCAAAGCGACACTTTAGCAATTTATTTTCAAAAACGAAAGGAAGATT
This sequence comes from Pinus taeda, assembly GCA_000404065.3. Lineage (NCBI taxonomy): Eukaryota > Viridiplantae > Streptophyta > Pinopsida > Pinales > Pinaceae > Pinus > Pinus taeda. The sequence goes on from APFE030571555.1 coordinate 244,165, forward strand.
TAGACGACACTTTCAAATTCGACTTGAAAGCTACTTTCAACACTTCAAAGAATTAATGATCCAAATCCAATACAATAGCAAAAGTGTAATCAACTATCTAAAAGAGGAAGACTTTATGACACTCTTTTCTTTGACTGAAAACGACACTTGCGACACTTTCAAATCAAAAGACGAGAGTTCGATTAAGCTACGTTTTGCAAAGGAGGACTGTAAATAATAAAAAAAACATAAAAAAACATTCACACTTCCTTATCAATGGAGGCTGAATAATGCAAAGGAAGAGAGTTTCAGCAGTGATATACTGATCATAGACAGCAAAACTATTGAATAAATCTAAAGACAATGAAGAGAAAACCAAAACCTAGAGGCAGAAATCATCTCACTCAATCATCGCACTTGTAACACAGGGAAACATGGATGCATCTCACCTACAACACACAAGAGGTGTGATGCATCCAGGTTGCCAATGGGAGACAATGCGATGGTCTAGGGACGAGACTGAGCTTGGTTTTTTCTCATAGTTTATAGCTAAGTTCAAGGGTTTAGGCTGAGCTTATGATAGGCTGTAAACACAAAGTATAGGGGCTGATCTAATGAGGTTATTTGAGCTACCACTAGGGCACTTAGAATGTTTGAAAGTCAGATGTTCAGTCCATAAACTAACCCGGAGATTGACTGAAGCAGCGTTGATCTACTTTGCAGTTGCATAGCAAAAGTAGTTCGAAGGCTAGTTGGCTTAACTTCAGGTTCCGTTTGTAGTTTATAAAGCAAACAATAGTAACTAACAATCAAACTATTTGCTCCCCAGTGGAGTCACCATTTTGTTACTGGGAAAACTAGTATCCATTCAAAGCTTCTAGTCCCACTAAGATGGGTAGATATCTTAGAAACAAACAAACTAAAGTTACGTGTGTCTTCCTTTATGAGAGATAGATGAGAGAGAAGTAGAGGGTACCAACCTCACTCTTTCACTTGGCCCCTTGCTTGTTTCCTCCCTCCTTTGACAGAGCTTTGCCACTCTTTCCTCACTTGTCCCGCTTCAAAGAACACCTGTAGAGTCAAAGTAGCATAATACCATCAAAGTATAGAGATCTATAACCATAAACAATACAAGATCAGATGTATATTAACCATACAAATGCATACACCAATATAAGGTTCAGAAATATACAAGAATATCGAGGAAAACTCAAATAACTTTATTGATAAAAGTAGTAGAAGAGAGGATTACAAACCAGTGGTCTAACCCAGCACCATCCTCCCAGCATGGAATCCCTCTTCGCCTCATGAAAAGCTAGATCACCCAACACTATGACGTTTCACAGAAAAACCAACAACACTTCCTTACAAAATACAAAATTCCAGCCTTTGGATCTCTAGGATGAGGGATCCACATATAGATATTTGCAGGGGGGTCAATCAGCTTCTGGGATTTTGATTAGTGTCATTTCTCTGATAGTTCTTGGTTCCACTTGGAGATTTCATGATCTCTTACTCGACCCTGGGAAAATTCAGAGAAGCAAGTGTCAAATGAGAAATTTCTAGAAGATTCTCTAAGTTTCCACCTAGCAAACTGCCTCTGCCATTTGTCTGCTCTAGCTCATCACACCCTACAGAAGGGCTTTTCACTATGCATCACACCCTCTATGTGTAACAGGTGAGATGCATCGCACACTCAGCATGGAGCAGTCTGTATGGTCCAATTTTGACTAGTTATGAGCAGTTTTTTAGGGAGAACTTCTGGGAAATGATGTAATCAGCTAACCTTGTTCCTTTAGGGTATGAAACAACACTTTTAGGGTCTTATAAACCCTTGGTTTATGGACATATGTGATTGGGGTTGCAGTGCCAAAATACGTCAATAACAATATGAGGTAAGCCTTAATGACACTGAATCCAGATATGTTGATATCATCTTTTATTTAGCAAATGGATATTCCCCTACACAACTAAGTTACCAAAGAAAAAGAGCTTTGAGGCTAAAACCTAGACAATACCAAATCATCAAAAATGTGCTATTTAGAATAAATTATGATTCTATTTTGCTTAGATGTCTTGAAAAATCTGAGGCAGAAAAGGTTTTCCAGGAACTCCATGATGGACCAGCTAGTGGAAATTTTGGATGGGACACAACCACACATAAAATCTTGCATGTTGGCTATTATTGGCCAACCTTATTCAAGTATACACACAATTATGTAAGGAAATGTAAATTTTTTCAAACAGTTACTAGAAGATAGAGGGAACCCACATTACCATTGTAGCTAGTCACCATTGAGAAACCATTTGAAGAATGGGGAATGGACATAATAGGTGAGATCATTACTCACTCCTCTAAGCAGCATAGGTACATCCTTACAATAACTGATTACTTCACAAAATGGGTGGAAGCCATTCCACTTAAGGAAACCAATTTTGAAAATGTCATTGAATTCATCAATTAGTTTATTATTACCATATTTGGTCTGCCATCTACCCTTATGTTTTATAATGCATCTTATTTTTCAGGCAATTCTATCACAGAATTTGCTCTTAAAATAGGTTTTAAAATTAAATACTCTGCTAAATATTATCCTCAAGGAAATGGCTTAGCTGAATCTAAAAACAAAAATATCATAAGGATTATTAAATAAACCGTTGATCAAAGTCAGAAAAACTAGCATAAGTATTTAATATTTTCTCTATGGGAAGATCGAATAACACAAAATGCCTCCATAGGCACTTCTCGTTTTAATTTGGTCTATCGGAAAGAAGTTGTCCTCCCTACAAATGTAGCTACTCCCTCCCTAGGCCTAGTTCAAATTATTGAAGAAACTCCTTCCTCTTCTATGCAAGTTAGAAAATTACAAATCCTTAAGCTCGAAGAAGAAAGGGAAAAGGCCAAAATTACACAAAAACATCATCAACAGTTAGTCAAATATTCCTTTGCTGCAAATTCTGTAAGTTCAAAATCCTTTCATGTCAGAGACCTGGTATTGAAATGGGATAAAACACATGAGGAAAAAGGTAAGCATACCAAGTTCCAACAAATGTGGTTGTCCCATTTCAGATTGTGGAACAAATAGGCCCATCAACCTTTTTTATTGCAAGATTTATCATAAGAGAGAATCTCTACCTGTTAATGGGCAGATCCTAAAGAATTTTTTTTCATAGAAGATGACCTCTTCTATTCCTCGTATATTATTTCTTTTACGTTTTAGGAAAATAAAAGTTGAGTATTATTTACTTTTGGCTTTACAAATAATAGTCTCTTTTATATTTTTACCTTTCGCTTGTATCAGTAGAGATTGTTAAGAACATTATTTCCGCATTTGTAACATTGGTTAAGTTCTATTACTCTAAAATTGCTTTTTCTCTGCCAAAATTATTTTTCCTTTGCTAAACTTTGAATTTATAAAGAACCCTTTGCTCTACCATCAGTCAAGAAAGGTATCTATAACAAATCAAGGTCTCTCTACAAAAAAGCATCTTTAAACTCTACAATTGACATCCAGAAAATTTTAAGGAGCCAATGATTCTCCCCATCTGGTAATCTTTCATTTTTTACAGTGTAATTCTAAAATATGCTTAAACATAAAGGATGAGAGATCTCCTCAAGAGCCAGCTTACCATGGTCATAGGGAAATAACTAGCTGACATTACCAATACTTCATATCAATACAGGGTAATGACTTGAGATTGTATCAATCAAAAGACAAGGGGTCTCATCAAGAGCCAACTTGTTTAGCTAAGTTACAACTAGTGAATGGCATTGTCAATTTTTGTCACCAAACCAAGAGAATGGCCTTTAAGGAGTAAAATGAAAATTTTAAAGAAAAGAGAATTGTTTAGAAAAGAATGAAAAGAATAACAGGTATATAAATATAAACATATCTTTAAAAATTTGCATTCTTATGTAGATGGGATACTGAATCATTGCTGGTTAAAAGGTAACCTTGTTGAGGCTATGGATGCCTACTAGCAACAGAGGCTCTACCTATGACAAATGAGAACACCTAGAAGATGATTTGTGAGAGACCCCATGTTTTCATCTTTAAAACCATGTAATGACTGATGTAGACAAAGTAACTTTCATATTGAAAAGGATGATCAAACAGATGATGGTTAGGTAGATGTTGTTTTTATTATTCAGAGTAGTGTTACTTATCTTATATTTCATGTATTTGTTTTCTAAACTACCTTTATTTTGCAAGCTTTTAGAAATTTCAAAAAACTATTAGAGATAACTGGTTCTTCCAGCGAATTGCCAATTGTTGTTCTATTCAACAACCCCCCCATCTATTGAAATAATAGCTAATATTATTTTAATAAATGAGGAACCTTAAAAAATCCTTCCAAAAAAATAAATTTAACATTTAGGCATTTTTCTTGTTATTTTTGGAATAAATAAATATATCAAGATGATACCCTTTGAAAGGCTAGCAAATGAGTGCATTTTCGCATATCGCACAATAAAACGTGTCAAAAGCCCTATTAACGACCAAAACTCATGAAAAGTGATCAAAAGGGATTATCACGCTTAACCCCGAAACTATTAGGTTTTTTCATTTGAACTAAGTCCTAAGGCATTTTCTATTAAAGTAAGGCCTGCATCGCATATCGCCACTTACAAAGGGTGCACCCTTAGAAAGTATCTTTAACCATGCGATATGCGATATTGCAATGATTGGAAACCTTTAGGGAAGGTTTGAAACCTTACCAACCATGCAATGTTGCAAAATGTGATGGAAGCCGAACCCGATTTCCAACTATGTTATAAAAAAAATCACTCAAGTATGTTGCACAACGAAAAGGGATTTACAAAGAAAATACTATCAAATAAGATATGCTTTGAAAATCAATAAAGAACGTCCCGCATTTTGCATCTCATAGAAACCAAAGGAATGTTAAACAAAGCACACACATGAAATGCGATAATGTGATTTGCGATATTGCATCGCAATTTCAAAATCGAAATTTTCGCAGTTAAAAAGCTCACCACCCTAATAAGTTTCTTTTCCAACTTATGATGCAAAACATTAATGAGCAATAAAGCTAGGGATAAGGAACCATTAGTGGACATTTAGTATGGGTTAATGGAATTTATGTTTGAAAAGCGGTTCGACATGATACGATAACTTCTCACTTGCGTTTAATCAAAACTCCTTCCTTGTTACATTTTCAAAGTTATTTGTATCATTCATTCTTATGTTCATTTTTACTTGTGTCTATCCGATAGATTTTGCTTTTCTCCATTTTTAGGAACAATCCACAGCAAGAGTCATTGGGAGAAAGGGCAAAGAGATGAAACACAGCCGCGTCTAAAAAATTAGAAATGATCCCTCTATTCTATGACACTCCATGCAACAAAGATGGAGGAACCTCAACATGGGAGGCCATGTATGACTTATTATTAGATGATAAACCAAGACCTCTAGTAAAAAAGGCAACAACTAATGGTCATGTTTCCTCCGACGCCTCCTTCTTCGAGACAACATGCTCATTTCTGGACCGCATAGGTGCAAGACCGAAGATAATTCCATATACAAATATGGTTAAGTGGATAATTGATCAAGTGGACGTCTCTGAAAGAGAATTCAAGAATAGTAGGCAGGAGGTTATGGGATATTTTTCACAAGACATCCTGCATCTTATGTACAATCTACTAGAGCCACAAAATATCTGCAATAAATAGTTCCTCAAGAAATTTGATAAGGAGAATGAAGACCCAGCAGATGTCATGCGGACCTGGACAGAAAACAAAGGCAAGATCAAAAAGGATAAGACGAGTATCTATTCCACATCATCTATCTCTCTCCCTCATAGTTTTGCAGCAACCATGATATGTAGAATGTCTGGAAAGCCTGGTAGTACCAAATTTTCCCCGGAATGGCCGCCATTAATAGATGTAGCCATAAACACAACAACAATGATTTGGGCCCAAATTTTGTCTGATAATTTGGTGAAATCTATTATGGAATATAGGAGAAATATGAGTATCTCTTTAAGGATTTACCCTGCATTTTTCATGAGTGCCTATGTAATGGATGCAATCTATTTTGGCTCCAAATTTCCTATCATGGGATTGAAGAGGACTATGCAAAACACGCTTCCTATCCATATATGTCATAAGAGTATGTGGGAGTCTCAGTTTCACCCCCATTTTTACAAAAGTTATCAAGGAGTTATGCTGCCTATCCATAAGCAAGTCTACAATAGAAATGCCCCTAGGTTTTCTAGAGAAGTTGAAGTACATATCCTACCTATAGCCAGATTGTTTTGGGAGGAGACATTTACATATATCAGAGTATTTTGGAGCATTACTTCACCACATGTCCTCCCATACTATGTCCCCAAAAAGTTAATGGAAAGGGAGATAGCCTACCAAACAACAGGGGAAGGTGGGCTGAGCAAAGGATTGAAGGAACAGAAAAAGGCCATTTGGCCTACATTTCCATTACAATGTGGTGTGTTTACACTACACAATTTTTAACATGCAAAGAAGAAGAAGAGATTATGAAATATATGAAATCAACTACATTCCTAGGGAGACAGTATGACCTAAATGGCACCACCAAAGACTTCACTACTATGGTGAAAGTGAAACCATTTGCCCACGAGGAAGATGGCTTCTATGATCTCTTCCTACAAAAACAAACATTTTCAGAAGTGACACATATGGAATGACTACTTTTTACCCTAGATGATATTGAGGCTTTCTGAGAATATAGGGAGAGGGGATTATGAAAGGCCCAATTGGACCTGCTACAAATTGAACCAATAAGGGAGCGAACTCCTAGTGTAAGCTTAGAGGAAAGCTGCAGAGAAAATTCCAAAGAAGATTCTAAAGCAGAGTCTGAGGACAAGTCTACTCGTGAGTCAGAGCACTCACAACAACAATCTCAAAATGGGGGAAATAAAAATAGATATTCTGAAAGGGACACAACTAGAATTACATAGAAATAAGTCGAGCAAACTTGGACAAATAAACATGCTAAAATTCACTCTACTTCCACTCAGTTAGTAAAAACCCTAGTTGTTGATTTAGAAAAAGAATGGGAGCATTTTAATAAGAGGCTTCATATAGAGGAACAGACATCTGAGATACAGACTCCACAACACAAGTCAACTCAAGAAATTACAGTGGAGAAAACTCTAAGCACTCAGGATGTGGAGCTCATTCCTTCCACCCCCACTCCTGAAATTATTTTGAGAATTGAGGAAATTCCTCCATTAGATGTGTTTTATATCCCTACCCACAAAGCTATCATCAAAAGGTAGAGGAAGAAAAGAAAGTTATATGTTGCAGCTATTACAACTCCCGACAATGAACCAATGGACATTGTCTGGAAAGATTCACCCACATACCCATCTAAGAACCTTACGAGACTACCACAATTTGCAAGATCCTATGCAACAACAACTATTGATAAAACGACAAAAGTACAAATGCTACTTAGAGAAAAGGAACAAGAAATTCTATTGTTGGAACAACAATTAGAGCAAGAAAAATCTAACCAGGAAGCAGAGTTACAAGTAGCCAAGCTTCAACAGGAGTTTGAAAATATGAAAATACAACATCAACCTAGCCTAGCAGAAAGAGATGTGCAGATACAAGCTATGATAGATATGTATAAACATAGTCCACAAATTGATCAGTTCATAAAATAATCACTCAACCTTAACTCCCAACTAATGCAACAAAAATAAGTTCTATGCCAGAAAATCTCGAAAAGAAGTCCATATTGGGAGGTCAGTGATAAGCTAACGATACAAGTCATCAACATGAGACTTGATTATGATGAAATCCATCAAAGGATTTATGACTATATCACCTGGAAAGAATTAAAATATGGGAGGAAGGCTGATTTGCCAAAACTGGAGGAATCGCATAAAGAAATTATATTTGTAGATTGTGATTCTCGGCTCAAGCAAGCAGAAAGGGCAACGACGGTCATGGTAGTAGCAAAAAACAACATAATTAAAGCCATAAACGAAAATCTACATGTTGACAACCTGGTTAATTAATCTATAGCAATATTTCTTCCAAATGTCAAGCAACTAGAGTAGCAATGGAGACAAGTGACAAAGGAAAGGGAGGAGGTAATCAGACAAATGAGAAAGATGAATTGGGAAGCATATTGGCAATACTTATTCAAACCATACAGTGAGTAGATGACATTGCTATGCTTAACCACCTCCACACAAAAAATGGTGCCAGCACTGACAGATGCTATATTTACTGGACAGTTGAAATATGGGATCAGCCAACTGACATAGTTCAAACCAATGACATATATATGTCATCTTAAGGATCGAATGCAAAGGAGTTGGTCAATTTGTTTTATTTATATTTTAGTTTCATTTCGCATAATCTGAGGAAGGTCTTTTAAACCTCCTCAACTATTTTTGTAATAATCTGTTTTAGGACCTATAGTTTAGTATTTAAACCCCTCTCATGCATTTAGAGAGGGCTCCAGAAACTTTATCAGAAACATTCTTCAAAGCATGCACTTCTGAAGCTTTGAGGAGGTTCTGGTGGAATGAATGGAACATGATCTATTTTCTTTTGAATATCTAACCTGTTCTGCCAAAATTGAACTTTTGCACTCTTAGATGATGTTTGCTTGATTCGAATTAGATCGATATTGCTGAAACATATGAGCAGAACTTATCATATATGGTACTTTTATCTTATGATTCTCTTTTATTTTTGTATCAGGCAATAACTTTTCCTCAATTGTTTTATGTACGAAAGTTTGAATTTTGGTTAGCTTTATTGCACTTTTGTATAGTGTTGGTTTTAATTTTATGTTGAATATATGAATGATTCTATATGTGATATATCTTTCAAAATCGTTTTGGATAACTATTTATCCAAAATGATTATTATTAAATGATTTCACTTCTTATTACATTTGAATGATCTTTATTACCAATTTCTATAGGACATTATTGTAGATTGCATACTTTACTTTATTCCCAGGCATAGTTATAGTGTAATAGTGTTCAAACTAGGATATATGCATGTGTTTAAATAGTTTAGATTATTTTACACTTAGCTTAATCATTCCCCCATTACATCATATATCACCCCATCAACACTATCACAATCTCCTTTGGGAAACTGGCCCCATTATCCCCAGTTGGATCCACTACACCAAACGGAAAAGGAGTTGCTAACCACAGTCTAGACCGGGTGGTTTTCCCCCATGTTGTAGCAAGGATTTTGAAGGCTTCAATAGGGTGGAAGAGGGATCCCAACTTATTGAGATCAGAAGAGGTTGCTCCTTCAGAGAAGCATGTAAGGCCTCTGACATAGGTTTCCTCACTTAGGTTTTCCCCTTCTTCATTTCTACTAGTTGGATTAGCTTAAACACACAAAGTAAAAGGCTGAGTACAAGGGAAAATTTTAAGGATGGAAGTTTATCTTAAAGTTTAGCAATCTTGGCGAATATCACTAGTCCCTAATACCCAAATTTTAAAATGCTTGATGATAATTTTGTAAAAATGTTTATATTTATAATTATTTTATATTAGACGCTATATAATATTGGTGATTTTTAACATAAAATAATTTATACTATAAAATTTGGGTGAACTCATTTTTAGAAAAATGGAAATTAGCGAATCGCTTTTTTGGAAAAAGCATGGAATATTATCCCACGTACGAATATTAGCCCCTAAAATTTTCCATGTTGAGTAAAGGCATGGGGCTTCCTTGTGTGGACACAGGTTCATAGTTTGACCAAAGCTTCCCTTACAGACAATTCGTATTTTTCGTCAAGACTTCATCAGCCGAAGGTTGTAACCAAGCACAGAGAAAACATACACAAGACTCGCCAAGTGCTGCAGTGTTACAAGTCTCTTCACATTTCAGCCACATACTCTACTCAAAATCCAAAACGTAGTGGTTGGAAACACTTATTTCTGGAAACAAAAATAGTAATATATCAAACAAACAAAATGAACGTGAACAAAAATAGTAAGAAGAATCAAACTAAGTGAAATCAAAGATAATAAGCAAAAAAAATAAAAATGAAACAACAAGAAGCAAGCAAACTATGTACATGGCACGGGCGCAGCCCGACCTACTGAAAATAATGTTTGACGACTTGGCAATTGAGGAAGAGTATTAATCCTCTCATCAAGTGATTGTAAATGATATGTGTGTGAGCCAAGTTTCTTGTGGACTAGTGTCCTGGGGAAATTTTCTAGAAATGATCTAGCTCCAGAAATGTTGACAGTGTTGGACCTGCCAACATGTCAAGGGGATCTCTCCAGCAAGAAGTCCTAATTAGAACTCAGATTGTTTGGTGTGCAAGTAGGTCTTAAGGTAATGCCTTGACCGCGATGTCGCACAGAGGGAAGTAAGATAACTTTTTCAGTAGCAAGGGTGTGACCACTGTACTGAGTCAAGGAAGGTGTATGAGAAGTTCTAACACATAGAGGGTGAGATGAGTGCGCTCCTTGATAACATGTATCAATACTCAACTGGGAAGGGAACACACGAGTGAAGATGCATCATAAGCTGGAAAGCAGATCAATCGACAATCCAAAGTGATGGTTAAACCAACAACACATCTACAACAAGATTCATGTAATTGCGTACGAAGCAGTTCATACACAAATACGTAAGTTAAACAACATACATCATTAAAGAAACCAGGACAGTCCAACTATAGTAATAACATATGCATGGAAATGTGTTGTCTCTTATTATATAAAGAAGTGTAAGTTCCAATCATACAATACATCCATGTAAACGTGCTAGCCCCAATAGTGGAACATTACAACCACATCCACCTACTCCTCCAAAGAGATGAACTAGCTCTGTGCAGTGGAGAAGCCAAGACACGTTACAATGCTATCCAAGCTCTTTCCAAGATAGTCTTATCAAAAGCTTGGTTGACCAAAAGGCCATACAATGGGTTATGAGGGACTATTTATAGAAAATGGTAGGGTGACCCTTGACATTCCCCTTTGTGACCATTCAACTACCCTCATGACTCTTCACCTACTTTGTGACTATTACATCCATTATTGACACTTGAATTACACTTGACATGAATCAACATTAAAACACACATGTACCCATGTGAGCGATGGCTTGAATAGGCCAAACTAGACATCACTCTGACTTAGAAAACTATAGAAGTCCAACTACTCGACATCTTCATGCTAATCAACAATAACATATTGATGCCAAGATATGTAGTCCTTGATAGTGTTTATGTGTTTCGGTGTGACATATGTCTAAAACCTGAACCTTGCCTCCATAGCATTTGGGTACACTGCTCGGGCTCCTCTATCCAACTCGTTTGAAAGCATGCACATCATTGTCTTCAATGTGGTCGGACCAACAACATACTTGTGCATGATGTCTGCACTAGTAGGCAAGTCCAGGCTGGTGGTGATGCACTTCAACTCGTCGAAGTATGAGTCAAGATCCTATCAGACCTACTTCTTGGTCTTTGCTTGGGTGAGAGTCTCAAGTGTTGGGATCGGATGTGTGCATACCACAACATCCATGCTCTTAAACACTCATGCATGGGGATCCTGTATGCTATTAATGAGTTGCAGGAGGTCTTCATAGTTCTGGATCTGACTCAGTATACATTCTTGTAGCTCGACTTCCTTGGCCCTCATCATATTTAGAAAGTGAAGTGGGGCTACCTTGTACTTCATTGTCCATGTTTGCATGTTATCAACAACAACATGTATGTCCTTGTTGTAATCCATTGAGATGGATGACTGCCTAGTGCATGATACCAAACTTGGAGTACAATGCTCGCATAACTATTTCGAGGGACAATAATTCATCTAGTATTGCCTTCTTCAGTTCATCTCGGGTGGACATTGTCACCAAGTCTCCTTCTTTCTTGGCCACCGATAGTCCCTTCACCATTCACTCAATCTCAGCTATGAGGAAATGAAAACTTGAGCTAGTGGCTTCAACATACACTCTAGTTGCATCGGCCAAAGAATTTGAATGCTTGTGCACATCATTCATGGTCACTCGTTCTTCAACTTGAGCAGGGAATGTTTGGTCCTTCAGAGTCAGTACTTTGTGAGACTACACAACTTTGTGATGAGATTCGTTAAAGGAGATGTTGTGCATCTCTTCTTCTGGCTGACTGCCAAGGATCTCAGTGGCTCCTTGTTCATTCAAGACTTGCTCACCATATGGATGCATTGCAATGGGTGAGTTGACCTCTTTGTGGTGAGGCATGAGTTCGGTGTCATGTTCCAATGCCTGCTGCTCCATGTCTTCATCCAACTGTTGAAGTTCTTGTTCTATCTCATGAGCAAAGTCTTTCCCCTGCAATGGTTCACCTTTTTCACCTGATGTCAGTTATTTAGATGAATCAACTATTTGTACGGGTTTTTCTTCCTCTGTGTGCACATGTTGTGCCCCCTGTTGTATATGGTGTTGCTACATGTCCTTCTCCTGTTGGCACAACTTTTGTTCTTTCTAGAGTTTCTCCCTCAGCTCATGCAACTCCTTCTCTGCTTCTTCCATTCTCTTCCTATCCCTCTACCTTCGCGCAATTTTCTTGTCGCGCTGCTGCCTCTTTTCCTGAATAGCCATAGCTACTTATTCTACAAGTGGATCTACTCAAAACCTGTAGCTTTGCTCCTCCTCCATGCGATCGACAATCTTCCTCTTTCCTTTGTCGTGCACAAATATGCTTGGCTCTACCACCTTTGCTGCTACTACTATTGTTGGTGCTCTCCATGATGTTGCTTCATGTTTCTTCACTAACCACTCCACAGTGAAGCTGACCTGTTCATTTGGTCTGGAGGAACTGTAGCAATAGGTCGATGAGTCTTCCTCAGCCCAATGAAATGCCCCATGGATCTAGTTGAACTAAACTCTCATGCAGTGATCCTTCACAATACAATGTGGGTCATACAGGTTGAAGCTTCAAAGGTCGCACATGTATTCTTCATAGGTTCTGCTTTGAAATCCACTTGCTTGATACTATAGATCTCATATAACCGAATCTGCAACAAAAGAGTGGTCCAAGGTACCTTTTTCTTCCACTACAATCTAGTTTTCAATCTTTTCGAGATGTGATATGCTACTTCATGCGTGACAAGTACATCCAAGGAAAACCTTCGCAGAACATGCGGAGGATTCTTCGCACTGAACATTCGGATGCAAGTGTCGGATGGTGAGGCATACCAATCTGCAATGCCTAACAATTCCTTCATTGCTTCCTTTGACATGCAGGGTGGATCCTGTTCGAGTATCATTCTATACATTAGGGTGAAACAATGGTTAGAAAGACATATCATTACTCCTCTAAAGCTACATTCAGACAACAACTTGAAATATGTGTTCACAACAGTCTCCATCAGTGACCATGCCCACTCCTAGCCTAGGAACTCATGTCGAGCATAGACTGCATCTAGGATGTAAGAAAATATGTAAATATCTACATGCATACCTTCAGGTGACTCTTGACCCTTCACGATTCATTCCTTCAGCTGATGAGCCAGTATGTCGAACTAGTTACATGGGTTTCCTTCTCTAGCCAGTTGGTCTAATGCATTCACCCAACTCTGATGAAACGTTTTAGTTCTTTCTTAGCCACACAGTGGACATGCGAATATGACCAAGTATTGGTACACCTTCCTCAATATCTTTGTCTTCTAGATTTGGCTCGGTGTCATCTTGAAACGAACTAGCTTCTTTACCCAATCCTTCAGAATGTCTCTGTAGTTAGCTCTGTTGTTGGGCAAGCTGAATGGAGGACTCATGACAGTCACAAGGTCTAACGTCTGATACATCTCATCATAATATCATGCCCAGAAGGTTTCAAGCTTCGTCCCACTAACACTTCTCAAGGTCATCATCTTAGGATCAGTGTGAGAGACAATAAAATGAATCATGTCTGCGCATGGGAATGTAGGATATTTGCATGAAATCCGGTGTAAGTTGGACTTGTGAATGTTCACGTAAACCTAATAGTCCTTGAAGTCTTCCCAAAAAGTGCCTGCAAATGTTTCATTAACCTCTTTCCACTTCAGTTTGATGTCCTTGTCTAGATACAACTTTGTATCTTCATATATCGGCAGATTAGAGGAGACCTGCTCAACTGCTGCTCTAGTTGCAACTCCATCATTGTCCTGTGATCCTGTTTTCTTGGAAGCCATTTAGATAGATGAACACTTGAAAGACCTGGAGACAAGAAACATGCATGGCAAGAAATATGTCAACAAAAACAAATCAAATCTGGGGAATGACCCAACACATACTTGGGAAACTAATGAGAAAGATTGCACAATTTCTTTTGGGAGGCAGGGTGACTGGCTTCCAAAACTATACAAAAGGAATTCTAGGCTATATAGGAGGAAGGAAGGACTACTGGATTTGTGAAATGCGCAATCCAGACAGGTTGCTAGTTGTTGGGATTGCACAATGTGTAATTCTAGCTGGGAAGCACTGCAGGCCCAGGGACTGATTTGCACAATTTCCTAGGCAAAGTAGTCACTGTCCTCCATAAATGTGAAAAATAGTATTTGGGTCTAGTGCTAGGAAGGAATATGAATTTATGGAGAGGAAGGTGAGCCTTCCTTCCCTAGATTGCATAATGTTGCCTTGGTGAAGGTAGATTTCGGGCCAAGGTTGGCCCGACTTGCCGACGGGAAACTGAAAGAAAATAAGATAATGAATGCATGGCGATAGTAAGTGATAGTAGAAGTGATTGACAGTTCTTGAAAAAAACGAATGAAAGATTCGGCAAATGGATCAACATGCATGTGGGTGAGGCAGTTTGTCAATTGGGCAAACGTCCGTGAAAAATAGTTTCATGCATGCAACAACAGTTAGATAGCAATGAAAATTGAAACAGAGCTAGGACAAGCTAGTATACATGTAAATGACAACAAGCATTCAAAGAAATCAGGAAAATAGCACTCACACAAGCAAATACACGAAAAGCAACAGAAATGCTGAAAAAGATGAGTTGAGGCCACTTACCCATGAAACGTTGATCCATATGTGTCAAAGAGTCCTGGATGTGTTGTGGGATGTTAGAGCTCCAAAATCAATGTGAATGAATGAGATCTGATGCGTCAAATAAATAAGTTTGGTCTCATGACGCATATGCCACAAATCTAGGAAAAAGTGACACTTGGAGGGAAGTTTCTAAATCAACTTTGCATGCAACCCCCAACTGCTAAAAATAGCTGCCTGAATCATGGGATTCCTTTTTCATGTTGCCTCTTGCTATTCCAAGAAGAGAAAGTCATGTATGCATGCAAGTCAAGCTTCCTTGGTTTTGGATGGAGCTCGTCAACCAGACTGCTCATGCATGCAGTTGCTCAACTGCTTGGGAAAAATGTGCATTTTTGGCTAGGAGTTGGGCTGACTGCCTAGGAGGTTTGTACAATTTATGGGCAGAGAAGCTAACTACTACCCATATTTGGGCAGATTCTAGGCTGAGTAGCCCTGCTGGGGAAATTTGTGCAAATCGTGTTGGGAGTGTTGGCTGGCAGGATTGCGTAATCCTGGAGCCCAGTAGGCTGCCAGAGAGGATTGCGCAATTTTAGGAGGGAAGGCTAGTTTCCCTCCAAAAATGTGTAATTTTCCAGGTGAACAGCCTGTGAGGGGAATGAATCAAACTATGATCGAGAGGCTACATTTGTGTGAAGAAAACAATGAATCTTGAGTACTTGACGAAGCAAGACAAGGTGTTGTGAAAGGTTGATAGGGAGGATCCAAAACAAGCTAAGGAAAAATTTTGGAGGGTGGTTTTAGCTACTACAACACAGTTATGTTGACTACCCTCCTTCTAGCACCAAGTCCTTAGGGTGGTTGTAGCTGGCGCTAGAGTGTGTGTTCGTATGATCACCTATGCATCATTCAACTGTTCACACACTTAGTCACTTTGGGTGAAGTTTTGACTACCAGACTCCCCATTGATAGTGGACAATCACCCTACTTTATACTCGACCCACTATCAACCAGAATAGTGTAGAAGCACCAAGTTAGCCTTTTCAAGCTATGCAGCCCACAAGAAATGCAATCAACTCTCATGCTAGCCATCTAGGCAGTTAGACTTGACAGTCATCCCAAGACTGACTCCCCTCAAAATTGCGCAGAGGCCAATGACCTCACCCGCTCAACTGACTGAGGAAATTATGCAAACAAGCCTGAAAGACAACAAGTGCCTGTCCTTGTCTCCTTCAGAAAATTGCGCAATTTTCCTAGTCAGTCATCTAGATGGTCGACTAGCTGCTCATCCAAGAAATTGTGCAATTCTCATGAGCAGGGCTTTTGTTGTCCATCAATTAGCTCGTGTCAAAAATTGCACAGAGATGACCAGCAAGCCAGCCTCCCAGCCTCAGTGCATTTCCCCATGAACAACTCCTAGCAGCAGACTGGTAGTTCCCTCTAATAATTGTGTAGCTCTGTCTACCAGTGACCCCAGCAGCCAACTACGAGTTCCCTCTAGGAATTGCATAGTTATAGCTACCAGTGATCCCAATAGCCAACTGGAAGTTCCCTCTAGGAATTGTACAGTTCAGGGTTCCAGTCCCTTGGGCAGTTCCCCTAGAAAACTATGCAATCCTTGCTTGCTGGCCCTTCATGCAGCTCGACTTGTTCCTCTAGAAAATTACATAAATCTGGTTGTCCAGCCCCTGCTTACTGTTCATTATGGAAAATGAACAGAGCATGCCTGCCTTACCCTCCTACAGCTTAGACTGTCCATCCCAAAATTTGTGCAATTTTGCCTCTCATCCGAGCCAGACCTCGTAGAGAGTCATTGTCGACTCAGATTTCCCATCTCCATCACTCAGTGACTCTTACATAGTTTTTATCAGCAGTGGCCAAAGACATCATCTCACCTTGCAACTTTTCTACCTCTCTCGGTCACCTGCATCTGAAATGATCATGTGTCATGGCAGACTAGGAGGTTTTGCATTTGATGTCATTTTTTCATGAGTGACTGTAGGTACAAGTACACCAAAAACATGTGAAGACGACAAATAGGAAGAATGAAGGGAGCACATGCAGATGGATAGGTTCACCAAGAGACAAATGAAAAAACCATGTGAAATGAATGAACACGACGAACATGCACTTTCACGAAAGTCGAGCCTGTCAAGCCTTCTAGCATGAAAGTAACGGACAACATGATAAAGCTTCATCAAGTGAACCAAGGACCATCAAAGACTACCTTCATGTCGCCATGTGGAGGTGAAGCTATGATACACAATGAAGACATCCATCACCCAACAACACTGTAGCTCAACATGCACTCCAGTAGCAGTAAGAATTTACCAACACTGTCATGTCAAGTCATGTTAATTCAAGTCATGAGCCATGTTGCCAACATCTCCACTATGGGCTTGTTGTCAATCAATATGACATAACGTGGAAGTCCAAGAGACCTACTTACATAGCATCATGTAAGTTGGAAAGTCATGGAATATGAATGGTCATGAGGGTAGTTGAACAATCACATGGGTCAGTTTCACCCTTGGCTATAAATACCCCCCTCATTGGTACATGAAAGGACTTTTGACCTCAGCTCCTCCCACATAGGCAAGAGAGTCTGCAATCTTTTTTTTGAGGAGTAAGCAGTGGCTCCAATACCCCGCTAATGGGGTTAGTGATGTATGGTGTAATGATGTGTCTTGGAACTTATGCTTAATTCAGAAGCTTGTCAACATGCCAACACGTTTTCACACATGTTTTGTATTTGTTGTAAGACTGATCTTTAACACTTGTAACACATGTTGTTTTAACCTATGTTCTACATCTGAACTATTTCATTTGTTTTAATGCATAATCTATTAATGGAAATGTGTTCTATATGTTGTTAATGTTGTCCCATTCGTGTCGACTACTCTGTCAAAGATCAGACAAACCTTTCACATGAACCTTGCTGTAACAACCGTTGCACTCATTCGTACTGATCCGTGAGTTATGTATGTGTTATCTTGCCGTGTATGTTGTGACTACTACATCCAAGTGGACTGCTCCACTAGAAGTTTTGTATGTCATTTTGTATTGTGTGTTCCTAACTGAGTTGGGACTGATCCCTTTCAATCTGAAACTCACCTTCACTCACTTCCCCTCACAGTGAAAGAACCATTGACACAAGTACACTTACACTCACCAGGCATACGAACCTCACTTCCCGAAGACAAAGTAGATCACTCTCCTGCACTGACAAGCAAGAGTTGAGGAAAATCCTTAAGACAATGGCAACTGGGCCATCATATCAGATGGGACTCCCACATCAAAAGGTGTGAGGTCTAGTTGGGACTTCATACCGAGGTAATCCTCTAAATGTTGGTGGGTCCAGCAACGTCAACATTTCTAGTGTTGTAGCGGCTACAACCACCTTGAAAAAATTTGGCCTACACCAATTTCAGAGCCTCCCTTGAAGAGATTCACTTGATGAATACACACAATCAGGTTCACTCCATGCGCTCATGTGAGTATTTACATCCACCTTGTTTTTTCATTGCATTCAAGTCTCTACATGTTGATGTAAAAGTCATACTTGCGACTGTGCTATGGTTATGCTCAAAATCTTCACTTCGTGTGTGTATGTTGTGTTCGCCATGAAAGCATCTAACGCACTCACACATGGAGTCATATTCATTGTCAAGCAAGCATCATCTTGATCAATGCATGATCAATCACAAGTGTCGTGCTTGTCACTTACATCGTTAGTTAGTCATGTTGAACATGTGTGTCTGGATGGTTTGGTCATTTCATCGTCAAGTCATGCAAGTGTGTGTTTGTATGATCACCTATGCATCTTTCAACTGTTCACACACTTAGTCATTTTATCTAAAGTTTTGATGACCATACTTCCCATTGACAATGGACCATCACCTTGCTTTCGACTCAATCGATTGTGAACAAGAACAAAGAAGAAGCACCAAGCTAGCCTTTTGAAGCTGCGATACCCGCAAGAAATCAATCAACTCTCATGCTGGCTACCCAGACTGACTCCCCTCAAAATTGTGCAAAGGCCAATGACCTCACGCAATCAACTAACTAAGGAAATTGTGTAGACAGATCAAATAGAAAGCAAGTGCCTGTCCCTGTCTCCTTCATAAAATTGCATAGTTTTCCCAATCAGGCATTTAGACGGTCGACCGACTGGTCATCCAATAAATTGCACAGTTTTCATGAGAAAGCCTTCAGAACTTGTGCAGATATGATCAGTAGGCTGACCTCCCTGCCTCAATGCATTTCCCTGCTAGTAGCTCCTAGCAGCAGATTGCCAGTTCCATCTGGGAATTGCACAGTTTCTACTACCAATGACTAAGCAGCCAACTACTAGTTCCCTCTAGGAATTGTTCAGTTTTGGCTACTAGTGACCCAAGCAGCCAACTAGAAGTTCCCCCAGGGAATTGTGTAGTTCTGGCTGCTAGTGACCCTAGTAGCCAACTGGGAGTTCCCTGTGGGAATTGTGTAGTTCTGGTTGCCAGTGACCCCAGCAGCCAACTCATAGTTCCCTCTGGGAATTGCGCAGTTCTTACTGCGAGTCTCCTGGGAAGTTCCTCCAGAAAATTGTGCAATCCTTTCCTACTCACCCTTCATGCAGCCTAGCCCGTTCCTCTGGAAAATTGTGGAAATCTGGTCATCCATCCCCTGTTGACTGTTTGTTCTAGAAAATGTGTAGAGCATGCCTGCCTTGCCCTCCTATATCCTAGAGTGTCCCTTCAAAAATTTTCACAAATTTTCCTCTCAGCTGAGCCATACCTCGCAAACAGTCACTATCGACTTAGATTGCCCATCTCCATCACTCAGTGACTCTTGCATGGTTTTCATTAGCAGTGCCCAAAGCCATCATCCCACCTTGCAACCTTAATACCCCTCTCAGTCACCTTGCATCCGAAATGATCATGTGTCATGGAAGACTATGAGTTTTTGGATTTGATGTTATCTCATCAAGACTGACTGTAGGTACAGGTACACCAACAAACATGTCAAGATGACGAACGGGATGAATGAAGGGAGCACATGCAAATGGATAGGTTCACCAACAAACAAATGAACAAAGCATGCGAAGCAGATGAACATGACAAACATGCACCTTCACGAACAGTTGAGCCTGTCAAGCCTTCTAGCATGGAAGCAAGGAACAACATGCTAAAGCTTCATCAAGGGAACTAGGGACCATCGAAGACTCTAGGAACTTTGCCATGCAGAGGTGATCCTATGATACGACATGAAGACATCCATCACCCAGTAGCATTGTAGCTCGACATACACTCTAGCAGCAACACGAATGTACCATCATTATCATGTCAAGTCATGTTGAGTTGAGTCATAAGTCATGTTGCCCACATCTTCAGTATGGGCTTGTTTTCAATCAATGTGGTGTAACATGGAAGTCCAAGAGACCCACTTGTTGAACATAGAGTCATGTAAGTTGGAAATTCATGAAATTCAAACGGTCATGAGGGTAGTCAAACAACCACAAGGGTCAACTTCACCCTTGACTATAAATACCCACCTGATTTTTACATGAAAGGGATTTTCACCTCAACTCCTCCCACATAGCCAAGAGATTATTTAATATTTTCTTTGAGAAGTAAGTATTCGCTCCAACACCCTGCTAACGGGGTTATTGATGTATGGTGTAATGATGTGTCTTGGAATTGTTGCTTAATTCAAAAGCCTGTCAACAGGCCAATACTTTTTCACACATGTATTGTATTTGCTGTAAGACTAATCTTTAACACTTGTAATACATGTTTCTTTAACCTATGTTCTCCATCTAAACTGATTCATTTGTTGTAATGCATAATCTATTAATGGAAATGTGTTTTATATGTTGTTAATGTTGTCCCGTCTATGTTGATTGTTCTGTCAGACATCAAACAAACCTTTCACATGAGCCTTATTGTAACAACTGTTGCACTCATTCAGACTAATCCATGAGTGTTGTACGTGTTATCTTACCTTGTATGTTGTGACTACTGCATCGGAGTGGACTACTCCACCGAAATTTGTGTATGTCCTTTTGTGTTGTGTGTTCCTAGCCGAGCTGGGACTGATCACTTTCAACTTGGAACTCACCTTCCCTCTCTTCCACTCACAATGAAAGAACCATCGGCACAAGTACACTTACACTCACCAAGCACATGAATCATACTTCCCGAAGACAAAGTAGACCACTCTCTTGTGATGACAAGAAAAGAGTTGAGGCAAATCCTTAAGACAATGGAAACCGATCCATCATACCAAATGAGACTCCAACACCAAACAATGTGAGGTCTATTTGGGACATTATACCGGGGTGATCCCCTGAATGTTGGTGGGTCCAACATCGTTAACATTTCTGGCACTAGAAGGAGGGCCACTAGTTGTACATGGCTAAAATTACCCTCTCACTCACTCATCAACCATCTGGTCAAGGTAGTAACGCGATCTCACGACTATGCAATTGTTTACTCCTTACCTCCTAGAACTGAACATGAGATTTCATATCAACACCTTCACTCTATCCATCCCATCACTTGCTTGCTCGTGAAAGTAGTCAGACTGATCGAAGGCGTACAACATCTTCCACACAAATCTAAGAATCCAAAGGCCACTCCCACAGGATCTGTTGTATCATCGATGGAAGAAGAAGTCCTTACCACTCTTGAAGGTTTGGAAGAAGCTATTGAAGATAGAGAGGAACCTCTAATATTCCTTGAGGATGAGCAAGGCACTCTTGTGATCTTTGGATCGAACTCTAGTATAGGAGGCAGAGGGGAACAAGGAAAATTTTAAGAACCACCCCAAATTTATATGTATAATAAATGGGTAAATCCCCATGATACATAGGAAAAATGGGAGGATATTTTATCACTAATATAATATGTATATATATATTTTTTGGCGAATCTTTCACCATATTATATTATCTTGTAAAGTCATGGTGAATCTTTCACTGAATAATAAAACATTGTGAAGCCTTGATGAATGTTTTGTTAAAGTATGAAACCATATATGATAATAATCAAACATATTCATTAAACTATAATATACTAACATACATTTTTGGAAAAAAGAAACATAATTTTGGCTTCCTACAAACACTGTTGCAAGTTTTAGTGGCCATGTTTGTCATGGTAGGAGAGAATAATGTTTTCTCTACCACTTTTGTCAAGCTACGAATTTTGCCAAGCTATCAAATTTCTTTCTTATTCCATAGACTCCAACTGCGAGATAAAAAAAACACATCAAGTTTGTTTACCCCAACATGCCAACAAGTAGCAAGCTCCAACTATATAATATAATGAAGTAGTAGGTATCCCAAAGGCCTGAAGGGGATCTAATGGAAAGAAGTGACCATTATCAGAAGCCTTCCAATCAAAATATAAATATATAAATGTAGATTTATTATTATTTTAATTGGAAATCTTCAATTAAATAATAAAATTTTAATTACGTCTTCCCAATCTAAAATTTCTTATTAGCATTAATTCACTACCTTCATACCATTTTTAATAGATATTAACATGCTTCGATTAATTTCCTTTTTGGTGCACAAACCTCCGCCTTTTAGACAATATGTGCATCATCCAAACCCCTAATAACATGTAGGAATTAATTTCCTTTTGGTGGAACAACCTCTGCCTTTTAGGACAATATGGTGCAGTGATCCAACCCCTACAGATCATTACGACAAACTAGAATAGCAGAGAAGATGAAAGGTTGTACAAACTAGCATGTTTTTCGAACAACTAATCCAAGATTAGTACCTTAACTTTTTCATGAAGATATCATATTGAGAAAGTTTGAAAAATGGTGGGAATTCTGGGCATCAACTATCTCTCTTCTACGAGGGTGATGTAGAAAGAGTTAAGATTTTATTGTTTTGAATTTTTTTTCATTAAATCAGAAAAACCAAGAAGAATTTTTTTTACAGTATAATTTCCTAAGTCTATCTAATATCTCCATTTTCATAAAAACCAACCTATATCCATCTTAACTCCACATCTACCACTCTTAGAGGGATGAAATCTATTTATCCCTCCCAACACTTGGTAGACCCGGAATTAAGATGGATCTAAGATGATAGAATTTCCCCTTTAAATAGTCTATGCTCACGTCTATACCATCGTATTATGATGGGTCAATACCATGGGTTATCACAAACCTAGAGCTTAAAAACTACTATTAGTAATTTATAAAAATTAATAAAATTAATAATTTATTTTTATTTTTTTATTTTTATTTTAACCAAGTTAAAATGTTTAAGTGACATTAAATTACAAGATCTGTTTTTACTCTTGATCTATCAAGCCTCGAGAGGGATCAAATATTTTTTCACTCTATGTTAGTTTGCATATCACGATATTTGATCCAAAGTAAAGATGAATCTATGCTAGTTTAATTCCCCCTTTAAATAGGTTGCATTCCATGTGAATACCATGGGTCAATACCATGTGCCACCTTTTTTTTGACTAATACTAATATTAGGGATAATAATGTTTTTTTGCATGGTATTAATAATAATTTGGCCCATGGTATTTGGCCCATAGGCTTCACCTAAATATAACACATTTTTTGAGTGTTCTTAAATATAAGGTGGCTTATGGAGTAAATATAAAAATTGTTTTATTTATTTACCATACCTTTGGTTTATTTATATTTTTATTAATTTACCATACCTCTTTTATAAATATGGTATTTGGCCCATAGGATCCAATTAAATAAACCTCTTTCTTGAGCCTTATTAAATAGAAAGAGGGTTATGGACTAAATATAGAAAGAGGTTTTATTTATTTACCATACCTATGGTTTATTTATATTTTTATTTATTTACCATATGCCTCCACTTTATTTATATTTTTATTTATTTACACGCTTGCATGTTCATAAATATAAGGTGACATATGGAGTAAATATAAAAAAAATGTTGTATTTATTTACCATACCTCTCGTTTATTTATATTTTTATTAATTTACCATACCTCTTTTATAAATATGGTATTTGGCCCATAGGATTCACTTAAATGAAACCTTGTTTTTGAGCCTTCTTAAATAGAAAGAGGGTTATGAACTAAATATAAAAAGAGGTTTTTTTTATTTACCATACCTCTAGTTTATTTGTATTTTTATTTATTTACCATACCTTTGGAGTAAGAATAAAAAGAGCTTTTATTTGTTTACCATACCTCCACTATATTTATATTTTTATGTATAACTATCATAAATACATTTTCTTGAAAATGAGGGCGCAAATGAGGGCGAATTGAAGATTGTAACTCCTAATTTCAAGGGTTAAATTTACTTTTTTACCCTCTCCCTTAAAATAAGGTGGGCTAACCTCCATACCTAATTTTTTTATAAGATAAATTTGAGGCGATTAATGTACTATGATACAACATATTCGTCGAATAAAAATATAAAACCCCTTAATTTAGCCCAAGGGCGAAAATTCGCCCTTAAAATTTTCCATGGATGTAATCTAATCTTATTTTATTATTTCCACTATTATTTTATAATTTCCTTAAGAGGCCCATTTTATACCTCAAAATTCCCCTAATGAACCCCTGAACTGGACTGTGGGTTGCGGTAAAGCCAGATTTTGTGTTGCCTCTGTGGGCCTATGAATCCTTGCTAGTGAATGGTGGTATATA
Organism: Pinus taeda; assembly: GCA_000404065.3. Lineage (NCBI taxonomy): Eukaryota > Viridiplantae > Streptophyta > Pinopsida > Pinales > Pinaceae > Pinus > Pinus taeda. The sequence goes on from APFE030571555.1 coordinate 268,765, forward strand.
CAGTAAATCCAAGAGGTGGCTGTGTTCATTAGGCCTAGGAATCCTTGTCAGTGAATGGCAGGATATACGTAAATCCTAGAGGATGGTGTCTCAGTTTAGAGACTAGTGATCCCTAGATCGGACTGTGGATTACGGTAAAGCCTGAGAGACTAGGAGATAGGAAAATTCCTCATGGTGTAGGTGGAGAAATTTGGTGGCATCCATGCTTGTTTTGGCCTAGTGATCTGGTGGATATCATGGTAAAGCTTGTTATCACATGTTTATTGTTTTGGCCTAGTGATCTAGTGGAGATCATGGTAAAGCATATTATCACATATTTATTGTGTTTTCGTAGTGATCCGGGATGGATTATGGTAAACCCTAGTTTCTATTGACAATGGTGAGGTGGTTTAGACTCAGGATGCTCTGGTTGGTTCTTTTGGTTTGAGTCCCACATTCATGCTTGGAATATTGCACGAGGGTGAATTACTTAAGAGATATTTGTCTCATCCATTATATGGTCAGGTGGAACGTGGTAGTCCCATCCCGGGTTGGATTTTGCATTAATTAATAAGAGGTTCTTTCCTTGATATCTTATGTATAAATGTAATGGTTTATATGTGGATTTTATGGTTGATGTATCCTTGATATTTCTATTTTTATTATGCTAGTTATAAGCATGTACTATGACAATGATGATGTATGGATCTCCTCGTGTTTTGATTCGTAAATGAATGAACAATGTATCTATGACCTAATAGATGATAATGAAGATAATGATATAAGGGAACAATGCTTCTTAGAGATTCTCAGATATGTATGAGACCCCTGTGCTTAAATTTGTTGTTTACACTTGTAGATTACATATTTGTAATATGTTTGACGAAATTTCGGTCATGGCTAGTAGGGGTATAGTCAAGGGCTTGTTCAAGTAATCACATTTTTATCATCATTCCCTTGTTATCTTTCTATTATGAAGGTATCAATTAATTTTGGGCACTGACCTAGGCTCTGGACCTGAAAACGTGGCTCAAATCCCAGGGACGCTGACACAGCACTGAGAAAAATAGTCCTTGGACATTGGTATGCCATGCTATGGGAGTGTCCAAATCCCTCTAGACGTTGGCATGCCCATATATGATGGGAGAGTCAGAGGCTTAATTAGTCTAAAAAATCAGTGGGACCTAGGGGTTGGTTGTAGGAAAGGTTGGAATGGTCCTGGGAGTCCTCATGCTGATGTGGAATGTCTTTATGTTGTGTTTTCATCGATTCCACTTCCTTAAGGTAACATAGGAGGTTGAATCCCATCATAGTAGCCTCTCATCACATGTTTACCCTGGTTGGTCAGTTACTTAGGTAGATGTGGGAGGAGGGTGTTACAGAGTGGTATAAGAGCATGGCTTAGCCCTTAGACTAGATAGGCGGCGTGTATTGGTGATGCATTCATGTCAGTTTCATGTGTCTTAATCATCCTTGTGGTCTATATGCTTCTTGTATATGCATGGTGTTAGTCATGATTGTAGTGGTGTCGCCATGTGGAAGAGGATGTTGTTGTTGTTGTGAAGTGTGTCGTCAAGAGTGTATGATTGGTTACATGTCGTTTATGCTTGTGTATTGCCAAGTGTACATTATTATGGTTGTGCTTGTCATGCATGAGGTCATGGTATGTATAGTTGATATAGTCATGCATTGATGACTAGACTCTAGCTAGACTAATGGTTACATGGTTATATGCTTATGTGTTATATGTCTATATGTTGTTATGATTACGTTATACATGTACTATGTTGATTGGTTGATATTGCAAATGATATATCCTCCCTGAATTTTTCTAAGGTAGGTTGGTTTATTGTAATTTGGTTTAGCTGACATAGCATGCCTTGCAAGAAATAAATCAAAATGACTAGCAAGATGGTAAACTACAAAGGCTTTCCCTATGAATCAGATGAGCAGTGTGGTGTTGGGAAATCTTCTGATTTAGTAGATACATTGAGAAGCTTGAAGGAAGAAATAAGGAGTTGCAAGGCGGACAATGAAAAAATCATGCAGGCACAAGAGAAACAAGCAGAGGTTAATGCAATACTTCTTCAAATTTTGTCAGAATTGCAGCAACAGGGGCCACTTCGGATCAGCCATGGATAGGAGGGCAGAACTAATGGGGCATATGGCAGTAGGTATCATGGTGGTCACAGGTTAGATAGAGATGAAATAGTGAGAGATGGAAGGTTGTTGGATACTCTGGATAGGAGAGGTGATGGATACAGGTATTATTCTAGTTATGGTTCTGATAGGAATTATGATTGTCATCAATATCATCCTTATAGAAGGAATGATAGGGGATACTTACCAGATGAGTTTAAGAAAGAAAAGCCACCTACTTTTGATGGAGACTTGAAGAAACCAGAAGATGTAGAGGCTTGGATACTTGGGATGAACAAGTTATTTGAGTTACATGAGTACACTGAGAATATGAAGGCTAGAATTGATATCTTCAGCCTGAAAGGTAAAGCAGACATTTGGTGGGAAGTGTTAGCACCTAAATCTGCCTTAGGCTGAAGGAAGGAAAAATTCAGGGTAACCACAAACCACGCTCAGTCTGGTAGCTAGCCCTACCAGAACAGGACAGGGCTCTCTCCGTGTCACGCTCAGTGAATAAATAAACGATATGGTCTGAGGTGACTTACAGTGAATATTGATTTTAGGCTACGTAAATAAACATGGAAACAAGAGGAAAATTTTGATAAATGACTGAGTTTCTGGGATGTATGGGACCAACAAGTAGCAATGAGCAGAGAATTTAACACAAAGGCACAGATTACTTCGTGAGGCAAGACAGGCGGAAAGTATAGAAATTAAATTTGAAATAATGCGGAATGGAAAGATTGTTTAGGAGGGTGAAAAGGGCATAAACACATGAATCCTTTTCAACAGAAGAAGAACACATAACGTGAAACTTTCCCACAGGCAGATAAATAAACATGAATTCTACCTTATCTTACTTAGAAAATTTCACTGGAAATGAATATGAATGAACTGTGAAACATAATGAAATACATATGAAACAGAAAGAGAATACATTTGCTACACTCACACCACATGAATCTCATGAACCAAAGTCGCTGCCTTTCATTAATTCTCTGTCAAAATATACAATGAACAACTGAGTTTCTCTCCCACAGTCTCCCAGAAATTACAACCAACCCCTTTGCAAATGGTTTTGCATACAATAAATAGACTATTCCATTGGGAAATATAACAACCCACAGTTGGGGAGTTTTTCAAATGATTACAAATTGGAAATGGAAAGCCAACCATTAGTTATAGGTGCAACGTTACAAAAATGACAAATGACTTGGGTGACTGCTCGCCTTCCTGTGCCACTTGGATAGGAGCCCACCTTTAGTGAAAATACTTTTTAAACATTGCCTTAGTTTCCAAGAAAAATATAGTGTAAATGAGCGGGCCCACTTGGAGAAAGTCGCGAATCGAAATGTCGCAGAGCGGAAGTGATTTTGGCCTTTGGGTCCCTGTGCACCACGCCACTTTGGAGGCGATTTTTGAGGTACCTTCTGGAGTCCAAATTGTGCCCAAGTGTTCTTGTTTGAAAGCCTTGCCTGTCTGCTTTCCAACCCAAGTGGAATTTCTGAATTTGGTGCTCATTTGCCCCTCCAAAACTTCATTCTCCCAAGACTGCTTCCTGTGTGTCAAAATAGGGGCAGAGAGGTCATTTTTTGAGTGTTTTTAACCTCCTGGGGACTCAAAACTTGCCCAAAATTCTTGGCCATGCACTAGAAATCATGATTTTTCATGATGAATCCAAAAATGCAAACCATTTGTGATTTGGAGCTCCAAATCCTAAGCGCCATGCCAGTGGCGCGGCACACAGGGAGAAAAACCCTGTTTTGTGCTCAAAAATTTGTCAAGTGACCAAAATTGTCCCAAATTTTTTGAAATTTTGGCCAGAGATCCTCTATGAAGTGTTAGACTGGGCCAGAGAGGCTTTAGCCAAGATTCGAAGCCAATCTTTCTCTTTTTGCCTCTTTTGTCTCTTTGTCACTCTCCCCAATTTCGTCTTCAAACTCCTTATACGAGCCTTTGAACTCATGTTCCGTGCCCTGTAGTGATAAACCATCCGCCTCAATATGGTTTTGTCCTTGTCGGCCTTCTCTAGCAGTCTCTCAAGGTGGATGTTGATACGCTCAAGCCAAGACTCTCGGTCATTGTTAATCTCTTTCTCTAATGGAGTGATTTCAATCCTCCTATGTTGGGAAGCTTGCTGGTCTTCACGGACGTTTTGCCACCTCTATGAGGCCTCCTGGGTGCATGTACCTCTGTTGGCAAATCACTGTGTCTCTCTTCTTCATGATCATATGAAGAATCAGATGTCATGTCTGCTGGTGGACAAACTGTCTTGGACAAATAGGTGTTGATATGTCACACTGTCTTGTAATGCCTTTGATGATGTGCTTGACCTTTGTCACCAAGAAAAAATAATGACATGAGGGACAGTAAGGGGAGGGAAAAATAGTGAGGGATTAGGGACTATTGGGAGATATTTGTTTGGGAAATATAGGAGGGTTGTGAGGGGTTTATGTGTGGGATAGGGTTTAGGGTTTCACCTTTGAAAGTTTTGGGAAAGGGAATTTAGGATAGGGGTTTAGTAACTTCAGGGGATAGGGAACAATGGAGTCAATGAACAAAGGGAATTAAGGACAAGAGAGATAATGGAAAAGAGTAACCTTGGTGGCGAACAAGTTTTTAAACCCTAGGCAGCAGTTTACATGTGAGGAATTCAAAATGAAAGGGTTGAATTTTTGTTTCAATCATTAGCATCCATAAACCACCATACCCTAGCACAAACTTGGATGAAACACAAAAATGGAGGCTTTACCTACTTTTGGAATCAAGGATTTGCAATTTGGAGGAATATTTCAATCAAATTCAGGGCTTTTAGCCCTGTGCACCGCACCTCCCATGTGCGTCGCGCCAGTGTAAATTTACACTGGAAAATTTCTCCCAGTGTGTCGCGCCTTTTTACAGGAGCCTTTTGGAGGCCTTCCTAGTGTCCAAATTGGTTGCAGGATATCTCGTTCGAAATTTATTTGAGTCTAATTTCCAACCCAACCATAATTTTTCAATTTGGAGTTCATTTTCCCTGTCAAAAATCAAATCTCCCAAGACTGGTCAAAATGTGCCCAATGAGGCTGCCTCAAGGAAGAGTGTTGTTGCAGTCAACTTTTGAAGGTGTTCCTCAACTCCAAATTGAGCTCATGATAGCTCATTGGAAATTTATTTGTGTCTAGTTATCCTTTTACTCATCAATCAAGTCATTTGGCTAACCCTAGCTAGATAAAACTTGATTTTTCCCAGGTCATTTAGAGGTGCATCAATTCTCCTGAGGCAATTGTATTTTTGACATTTCTCTAAAACCATGACACCTATGTAAAAAGTGAAGGAGGTTTTTCTTCCTTGGCCTATTGTGGACAAAAACCTCTCTCAGTTTTCCAAAATTAATCTTTTCTTGCTCAGAAACATCATTTGAGTGAATTATTGAGCCTTCCTCTCGCCTGCAAGTATTATTGAAGCACTTTGAGAACAACAATTTGCGAACCCTAGACCTAATGACTGAAATGAGTCTTGTCCATTAAAAAATAAAACATTGACTTTCATGGACTTTAATAACTTTGATGAAAAGACCTAAGCTAGCAGGTACAAGACATGAGGGGAATGAACTGACGAGACCCTTCCGTCAGATTATGGCATGCCTTTAGCGAAATGCAGCTGAGTGAATGGAGCGAGACACCTAAAAATGAGATGCAGAAAGAGTTTTGATCTCTGACAGAGGACTGACAAGACCGACTCTAACAGGAAGATGTGAAGTGGGTCAGAGACACCAGGACAAAAGGAATTGAGTTGGCATGAGTTCAAGAGGATTTTCAGGAAGAAGTACATGCCAGAAAGGTAATATGACAGTAAGGCCAAAGAATTCTATGACCTAAAGATGGGATCAATGACAGATGAAGAGTGCACGACCAATTTTCTGGAGCTATTGAGGTATGTATCGTATCACAAAGATGAGAAGGCTAATTTTAGCGATTTGTCAGAGGTTTTCCATTATAATTTAGAGATCAAATTGAGTATGATGAGCCTCGATCACTTGTAGAAGTTATTGGGAAATTGAAGCATTGTTATGAACAGTCAAAGCATAAGAATGAATCTCAGCAAGGATGGAAAGGGAAGGATAGGGATAAAGGTAAGGTAAATGGCATACGAAAAGAACAAGGCCTCAAAATGCAGAAGAGAAAGAGAATGTGGCACCATAAAAGAAGTTTAATGCAGCTAGACAGGTACATGGATCACAACAGTAGCATAGAGGTGATGGTATTGGATGGTTGGAGTGTTGAACATGCAGTAAGGAACACCTTAAGGGAGATTTTTTCAGAAAAGGGTGTGTGCTATTTGCAGTGCATATTTATAGTGAAAAAGGTAAGGAAGATAAGGATGCATATGTTTTGAGTAGGTACTCAATTCTACAACAATTTCAGGATGTATTTTCTAAGGACATTTTAGAGTTTCCACCTTATAGGGAGGTAGAAATTTCTATTGAGTTAGTGCCAAGGGCAGCTCCAGCATCAAAAGCACCTTACAGGATGAGCACACCTGAGTTGGTAGAGTTGAAGTTGCAATTGAAGAAAAGGTTGGACAAGGATACATTAAACCAAGCGTATCACCTTGGGGCATTCCGGTATTGTTTTTGAAGAATAAGGATGGTACTCTCATATTATGCATTGACTATAGGCAGTTGAACAAAGTGACCAACAAGAATAGGTATTAGTTGTCGAGGATTGATGACTTGTTTGATAATTTGAAGGGAGCATCAATGTTCTTGAAGATTGATTTGATATCTTAATACCACCATGCACGCATCAAACACCACGCACACATCAAAGAGGAGGACATTCACAAGATAACTTTCCAGACCAAGTATGGGAATTATGATTTCGTTGTAGTTACATTTGGCTTAACTAATTCTCCCGCTACATTTATGTGCTTGATGAATAGTGTGTTGCATCCTTATTTGGACAAGTTTGTTATTGTGTTCATTGATGACATATTGGTATATTATAATAATGAGGGAGAGCATGCCAAGAATTTAGCAGCAGTGTTGAGGTTGTTGAGAGAGCATCAGTTGTATCCGAAGATTTTTCCAAACTGAGGTACATTACTTAGGACATGTTCTTTCCAAGGATGGCATAGCAATGGATCTAGAAAAGATAAGAGCCATCATGGAGTGGGTAGCTCCTAGGAATGTATATAAAGGGATATCTTTCATGGGGTTAGCAGGTTATTATAGGAGGTTCATCAGGAACTTCTTGTGGATTGCTTATCCTATCACATCATTGCATATGAAAGGTAAGAAGTTTCAATGGATAGAGGAGTGTGAGGCCAGTTTTGAGCAGCTCAAGCAGTTGTTGACACATGCACCAGTGTTTAAGATTGTAGATCCAGACAAAGAGTTTGTAGTATGTACAGATGCTTGCAAGAGAGGACTTGGTGGAGTCCTTATGCAAGATGGACAGGTGGTATGTTATGAGTCATGGAAACTAAATGAGCATGAGTAGAACTACCTGACACGTGATCTTGAGTTTGTAGTGATCATACATGCGTTGAAGATGTGGAGGCACTATCTTTTGGATAGGAGGTTTGTATTCATGAGTGATCATAGTGGTTTGCAGTATCTATTTTACCAACTGAATCTGAATGGTAGGCAAGCTCGGTGGTTGGCCACGATCAGTGAGTTCGATTTTGAGGTCATGTATATCAAAGGTAAAGAGAACAGGGTGGCACATTAGGGGAATTTTGAAGTTTAAAATGGGCCTCGTAAGAAAAATGTACAACCAAAATAAACTTTATAAGAACCAATAACGTTCAAGATGATGATGTCAACCATGGGAGATGATTCGCCATTTTTGGAGTAAAAAGGTAAAAAATAATAAAATAATAAAACTTGTTTTTCAACTCGTATTTTCAACTTATCTCCCTAAGTTTTTACTCAAATTTTGAGTGGGAGTACTCGATGGATGCAAAATTTAATTCGTTATCAAAAGAGTACTTATGTTGCATACTTTTGATGGACCCTGCTACACGAAAAATGAGAAATACATGAAAAAAACATTATTTCAATCACGTTTTTCATGCATTTCTCATTTTTCGTGTAGTAGGGTCCATCGAAACTATGCAACATGGGCAATACTTGGATGAGGAATCAAATATGCATCCAACAAGTGTTGTCATTCGAAACTTGAGTAAATCCATATGGAGATGAGTTGAAAATATGAGCTGAAAAAAAATAGTTTTTCTCCCCTCTAAACTTTGATGATGTAATCTAATTGTATTTTATTATTTCCACTATTATTTTATAAATTCCTTAGGAGGCCCATTTTAGACCTCAAAATTCCCCTAATGGATGCTCTTAGCAGGCGATACAGGTAAATCATATAGCAACTATGAGTTCCTATGGGACAGATCTATAGGATAGGATCTTGCAGGCAGGTCAGCAGGATGTTAGATATGTGGAGATTATGCACAGGTTGCAGCAAAGTACAGGTACATGTATAGGTAGTGGTACAGGTATAGGTGCATAGGCTATGGACTATTGTCTCATGGCAGACGGATTGGTTCAATTTAGGGACAGGATATATATGTCAGACAATAGAGAGCTCAAGATGGTGATCTTGAGGGAGTTTCATGTGAAACCATATTCAAGTCACCCGCGCTATCAGAAGAAATTGACCGCAGTGAAGAAATTTTATTATTGCCTAAACCTGAAGAGGGATGTAGCAGAGTTTGTGGCTAGGTGTTTTGATTGTCAACAGGTCAAGGTAGAGTGTAAGAATCCAAGTGGACTGCTATAGCCGATTGCAATTCTAGAGTGGAAATGGGAGGTCATTTCCATGGAATATATCACAGGATTGTTGAAGACAGTGAGGCAGCATGATTCCATCATGGTTGTTGTGGACAGGTTTGACAAAGGCTACGCACTTCATTCCAGTGAATGTTGGGTTGTGTTATATTCTTTCCACATAGTTAATAGGGGGTTTGAAGGGCACCCGTAACTCCACTTTATGGGGTCCGGGGCAGCGCCGCAGAATATTTTGGTTTTGGACCCTATGTTAGGTTGGGCGGACCCACCTATGGTTTTGTACATGATTTTCACACATGTTTTTAGACACAATAGTTTTCGGCCCATGGTATTGGACGCGATGGTTTTCGGTCCATGGTATTGGATGCTTCGGCATGTATAAATATGTATTGTAACATTGAAAGCAACATAATGAAAAATCAAGCTGATGGTCCCGGTTTTGGGATCCAGGGGAAATCTCTATGTATATGTGTTTTATGTGTTATGATCTCGCATTGTTTATTTTCTGTGTTTTAGAATTCGTATGCAAGTAATTTCTATACGAGGTTAAAACCTACATTTGGTATCAGAGTTGTTTTGGCTTCAAGGGGACGCCTTTGTTGCTGAGGGGTTTCGCTTGGGCCTGTGGTAAACCCTGTTCAGTGGGAGATCTGCGAGATCGATTTTGGCGGTAAAAGAAGATGGCAAGCAGTGGAAAGATAGAGATCGAGAAATTTAATGGTCGGAGCTTTGAGTTGTGGAAACTCAAGATGGAGGATCTGTTGGTGGATAAATATCAGTGGATCGCAGTAGATCTGGGTACTAAACCAATGGGAGTGTCCGGTGAAGAATGGAAGAAGTTGGATCAAAAGGAAAAGAGCGCAATACGATTGTGTGTCTCAGATTCAGTATTGCTGAACGTATCAGGGGAAGCTACGGCAAAGGCTTTGTGGGACAAGTTAGGGACTTTGTAACAATCTAAGTCTCTAGTGAATAAACTGTTCCTGCGGAAAAACCTGTATAACCTGAGGATGAAAGATGGAGACTCGGTGACAGAGCATCTGAATGCATTTAATACTGTGGTAAGTCAGTTATCATCTATTGATATTAAAATTTCATATGAAGATAAGTGCATCAGTTTGTTGTATTGTCTACCAGATTCGTGGGATAGTCTAGTTATTGCAATAGGTAGCAATGAAACTACCTTTCATTTTGATGAAATAGTCTCATCCTTGCTGACGGAGGAGATGAGATGGAAAAATATGGAGAGCCAAAATGGTGATTCCTTGTCTGTACGAGGGTAGACCAAGAACAGAAACAAAAATAAGTCATCGAGTGGGAGATCTAAATCTCCAAGAAAACCTGTAAAGGTGGTGTGCTAGAAATGTGGAAAGGAAGGGCACTACAAAAGGGACTG
>APFE030571562.1:0-19351 GCA_000404065.3 Pinus taeda
TAACATTGAAAGGAAAATAATGAAAAATCAGCTAGTAGTCCCGGTTTTGGGATCCAGTGGGAAATCTCTGTGTATATATGTTTTATGTTTTATGCTCTCGCATTTTTTATTTTTCGTATGATTTAGAATTCGTATGCAGGTAATTTCTGTATGGGGTTAAAACCTACATTTGAGTATAAACTAAAATGTGTGGTTGAAGTTGAATCATGAGTGTTGAATGCATGATAGTTATCATATTAATGGTGTAACATGGTAGAGTAAGATATGACTTCATGTTATGGGTGAGATGGATCCTTAGATAGAAGTAGATCACATGAGGAAATGAAATTGAAAGGTCTCATAGGTCGAGACATGGCTCATATCTTTAGAGGAAGATGTTGGTAGTAATATAGTAGTGGTGGTTTCATTATTGCTTGGATGATGATCAAATATTCAAAGTGACATGTAATATAAGATAAATCAGGATGTATAGAAATTAAAAGGCTTATAGAATTAGAATATAAAAGTGAAGACATGACACACATGTGATAGTTTAGTAGGGTGCAATGACAAGATGAGATGGATATGGGATTTGTTGGTTCCCTTGATATGGGTTTGTAGATTTGTTTCTAGGAAAGAATGTTATTGTAATAGGTAAAGAAAGTGTATTTGTCCATGATGAAGATACAAACATAAATTAATGAACGGAAGTGAAGTGCATGATCTCGTGTGAGATAAATTATTGATTTTGAAGAAGGAAAAGAAAATAAGTACAAAAAATGAATATTACAATGGTTGTAGAAGTAGAATAAAACAAGGATAAAAACATCTCTAGAAAAACCCTAATTCTATGAGATTATGTGTCATAAGAGAAAGCACATGAAAAGATAAAATTGGCAAAGAATTGAAGATTTTTCCAAGTTGAACATTATGGTTGACTTATATCCCAATGAAAAGTGAAGTTGAGAAGATGCTAAAAAGAGCAAGGCTTACTAATAGAGACAAAATAAATTGTGAATCTACCATAGAGAGAGAAAACATAAGAAATTCTATGAAATAATGTTAAAATAATTGAAGGATTCTAAGACAAAATGTGTTGCACAATGAGTGTAGGGGTGTTGCATGAAGAGGATTGTTCAAGATGTGCCTCTAATAATTTTATTCTATGAATATGTGGATATTGTTATAGAATTCCCCTATAAGGTACTTCATGTGTGCTTGGTTATTCAAGATAATTTTAATATGTTGAGAAGGTCACTTGATGTTGCATGGTTTCAAGTAAGAGTAGATAACTACACCACATATAGTTTTTAGATTGTATGGAAAAGGGTAGTGAAATGTCCTTATAGGGAAATGAATCAATTTGAATTACTTATTATCACTAGGGACTATAATGCCACTTTATCCCAGGAGGAATGTTGGAGTTTTTGGTCCAAAGAAGACCCTCTTTCTGATCAATTATAATCCCTCTTTGATAAATATAATTGAATGGAAATATCTCTCGCCCCTATCACTCCTACTTGGCATAATGAAAGAAGTGGAGTGGAGCACATTAGTAAGAGATTAGACAGATTTGTGGTGCATGAGAACTTGGATGAAATATTTGGAATTTGAGGTCTTGGGTGGAAAATGCCTTCATCTGTGACTATTTCTTGATTGTGTTACAATGGTGAATGGAATCGATTCGAAAGTGTATACCTTTAAAATTTAATAGAATATGGCTTGAATATGAAAACTTTTAAAATCTGGTTTTGACTACCTAGAATCCATATTTATTACCATTGGGGTCATCAACGATGGATAATATCTCACATAAATTAAATACCCTAAAGATCTAGGTACGAATATGGGAGCAACAAAAAAATATTAAAATGTACAAGGAATTGAAGGTGTTGATTGAGAAAATCAAGAGACCCGGAAATATGGCACATACAACACCAACACAGCAAACTATGGAACGTCTGAAAGAATTGGAAGGGAGGAAAAGAAACATTCTTTAGATACAAAAATATACCTAGAGATTAAAAAGTAGGGCTTTATGGATTAGAGAGGGCGAAAGAAATACAAAATTTTTCCACCGATACGCATGCCATAAAAAGAACATAAACACTATTTGGCACATCAAGGGGGTTGCCGGGAACAATGTTTACTCCACTGAATATATCCAAAGTCAAGTTGTGCATTTATTTCAAAAAAAATTAAAAGATAGAGGAGAGGTAAATATCGAGGATCAACTTTGGGGAGCGGAGCAATATCCTTTGATGTTCAATTTTGAAACAAATAATTCTCTATTTCGACTGGGGTCAATTGATGGAATTCAATCATGTTGAAATCCTTTACAAAAGATAAATGTCCGGGTCCAGATGGTTGGATTGTGGAAAATGTTTATCTTCAACCTTATGGGATAGGAGATGCTGGAGATGGTAGAAGAATCAAATATCATTGGGAACATTCTGGGTTATATAAATTCAACTTTCCTTGCACTAATCTCGAAGGTATCAAATCCATCATCCTTTCTAGAATTCAGGCTGATATCTTTATGCAATATTACTTATAAGCTTATCTCAAAAATTATTGTAGAGCATATCAAGGGGATCTTATCGGTTCACATATCCAGGGGAAATTTGGTTTTCTCCACAATGAGTCGATACATGATGCCATAGCCATTGCTCAAGAGTGTATACACTCCATACATATCAAGAAATTGGAAATGGTGGTTATGAAGGTCAATTTGCATAAGGAATATGACTGGATGGACTTGTATTTCCTCAAGGTAAACATAGTGAAGGTTAGTTTATCTATACATAATGTGGAGTGGATAATGGACTATGTAACCACAACATGGTTTGTTTTTCTTATTAATGGATACCGTACAAAAAAAAAAATCAAATGGTTCAAGGGCTGAGGGAGGGGTTCTCACTCTCGCCCATGCTTTTCATTCTTGTTATGGATGGCATTATTTGGAAGATAATTTTGGAGAAAACCTTGGGGGCTTTCTGTGGATTAAGAATGACAAATGAGGTAATTATTTCCCACTTACTTTTCATCGATGACATTCTTACTTTTGGGATAATATCGAGGGTACAGTGGATGTTATTGCACAACATATTTCACTGATGTTGTGAAGCCTAAGGATTACTTGCAAATGGTTAAAACTATTTTCTTATGTTCTTAAGCGTAGACTCACTCATGTGGGTTGGGATACTTCAACAAGGCTCTGTTGTGGTAAGAGATAATTATAGGTACATTATGAGTATTAAATTAATTCTACTATTTTCTCATGGTTTATTATAATATGGAAGTGGCATGGTCCCATGAAAATAATCTTATTCATTTGGATGTTTTGGAAAACTAATATTCTAACATGGGATAATATTAACAAGTGGGGATACCATGGCCCAGAATGGTGCCCCTTGTGCTATGAAACACATGAGTTGGTATTACACCTATTTCTCAATTCTAAAGTCACTCTTCAGATCCAAACACAGTTTCTCTCTTATTGCAAGATTCCCTATAGACATTTCATTTCAGTGGAACTTTGTCTACACTGGTGGGCATATGGAAATGGACCACACAAATACATTCCTCTATTTTTCATTTTGGAAACTTAGAGGGTGAAAAACTGTATATTTGAAGGTTTCCATATTAACCCTCACATATATGTTAAAAAATTCTCACTTGGATGGAAGCAAAAGAACCTCGTTCCTTGGTCACGAAGGATCTTTCATGATGGTATATGCCTCCATATATTTGTCTCCTGGAAGGATTATTGATGGCACTACTCAGAGGGGTCAATGTGCATGAGGATTTGGCTTAGAATCAATGAAGGAGCACACTACAAGCTACATTTTCATGGTGGGTCGAGCTCAAATTCCAGGGCAAAAACATTGGCTTTGTGGGGGCTTCTTTCGTTTGCCATGGATTAATATTTGGAGGTCATACATGTCTACGGTGATTCAAAAACTCTCATAGATGGTATTTTTGGGTTCTTTAATTTTGATCCACTAGACCTCTGGGGATAGATGGAACGTATCAAGGCTCTTCTCAACTCTTTTCAGAATATTTCCATACAACATGTATACATGGAAGCTAATAAGACTACGAAAACTCTTTCAAAACAAGGGCTTATAGATGTTGAGGGCACCATGACTTTCAACTACTATGTGGATGAAACAATTCAAGAAGAGGGTCTCATTAACACTCCATGGTGCGTTGTTTTTTTGATTGATTATCTTTGTGAAAGAGTAGCAAAATTCTTATGATTTTCAGAGCAGTAGCTGCTAGGGTTTGAATCAAATGGCCTCTAGAGGAGGAGGGAACTAAACTCCCTCCTATCGAAATGTTGTCATGGACAAAGGCAAGGGAATCTAGATGAGATTTAGAGCACATGCCCCTGCTGAAGGTATGTCAGAGAAGGTCCAAGGATCACTAGATGTAGGCTGGAAATGATAGGGAACGAATAAAGACAGGGGCCCAGGAGGAAAGCCAACGGACCAACAGCCACAATAGAAGTCAAAGGGATATACATGATCGTGTAAGCCAAAAATGGTGGTAATCCCAATGAAAATGATCATCAATCTGAAGATGCAAGCCTTCAGATAATGAATGAGGTCATATGTTTTCATATGAAAATTCATGGTGCTCTGGCCCATAGAAAAAGTGTTGTGTGACTAGATCAAACACCATTGGAAATTGAGGAAAAAGTAGAACTACACCTAGGATCAAAAGGATTTTTTCACAATTTTCTTTGCTAATATGGAAGATGGAGACACAAATTTTTATGGTGGTCCATATATCTTTGCTTCAACGGGTTTATACATGCACCATGGATGGAGAGATTCACCCCCAGAGAAGGAAACCTTCACATGTGTCCCAGTTTAGGCCAGGTTATATTCTCTTCCCTTGGAATATTGGATACTTACAACTTTAAGTCTGATAGGTGATTCTTTGGGTAAATTCATTAAAATTTTAGAAGCAATGTTACAAGGTAAGTACACAACATATGTAAAGATCTATGTAGAAATGGATGTATCTGGAGCCCTGCTTGAAGCAGTCAAGTTAGAGTTTCAAGATGAATTTTGGTTACAACTGGTAGACTATGAACAAATCCCTTTCAGATGTCAGAATTTCCATTAGCATGACCACCTGATAAGGGAGTTCCCCCTGATAAATGTGGAAGAACATAACAAAGAAACATATTGAAAGGATGCAGATGGATTTGTAAGACCCAATCCGAGGGGAAGACCTAATAGAAGACAACAAAAATGAAATAAGTGAAAGAAAGCTCAGATAAATAGCTTTGAAATCATAATCAAGGAAAACCCTGAAGAACAAGGAGAGGAAGAAGAGGAAAGGGGTGTTAAAGAAGAAAATAAAGAGGAAGAAATGGGGATATAGATTGAGGACCATGAGTAGAAAGGGGATATCCTATATCTCTCAAAATATTTTGAGGGAGACGTGGAAATGACCTCAAGTGAAGTAGGAACATAAGATCCATAATTGCGGGAGATAATTGAAAGGGAGGGAATCGACCTCCAAGATTTGATGGAATGGGAGGAGAAACAAGGAATAAAAGAAATCAATGTGGATCAAATGAATAGGATCCAATACTTATATTTAATGAGAAAAGATTTGAAATTACAAGCACAGAAAAGACCTCATCTAGAAAAAATGAGAGGTTATTCGAAGGGGTCTCAGCTAGGTGTGAAAGATACAGAATCTAATACAGTGTTGGCACCAAGGCAGAGCCAACGGAAAAGAGGGAGAAAGCCAAATAGTGTTTCCCTTAAGAAGTTGAGAGTTATGTTAATAAATTTAGGTAAGATGAGAGCCCTATGCTCGCCCTCCTAAAAACTTATCTAAATCATGAAAGTTTTATCTTGGAATATCAAAGGTATTAGTAGCCTAAGGAAACAAATATTGTTAAAAACAATTATTCAAATGGAACAACCTGATATATTTTTTCTTCAAGAATCAAAATGCTCAATAGGGAAAACAAATGAGTTAAGCAGGAAACTAGTAATAAAGTATGAATCAGGGGTCTGGAAATCTATTAGAACCCCCAATCCTTGATCCTCCTGGACTCGGAAGCCAATAGAATGTACGTATCTATAGAAATTCAGGTTATAGGCACCCCTAGCACAATGGTTTTCACTAATGTGTACAAACCTCAAAATCTTGAGGAGAAGATCAAGATGATGCAAGATCTAAGAGGGATAAAAAGCAGGAAAGGGAACCTCCCCTGGGTGGTGGGGGAATACTTTAACATGATAAATTCTCTTTCAGAGAAACAAAAAGGGGGTGGGGGGAGGCAATGAAGGATAGACAGAGACTTAGAAGCATTTAAGGAATTCATTGAGGAGACCAAACTTATTAATATGGAAATTGTGAATGGATGGTTTACTTGGAATAATAAGAGAAAATGGCAGCATCAAGTGGTGTCTAGGTTTGACAGGTTTTTAATATCAGAATATTTAATGATTAGAGGAATGGATGCAACAACAAATACCCTTCCCTGCGGGAGATTTGACCATTGGCCAGTGCTATTAATGATGCAATTAGCAGGAACTCCCAAAAATAGGTTCTTTCGATTTAAGGCAGTCTAGTTAGAGCACCCTAACTTCATGGAGAATGTTAAATCATGGTCGAAGGAAAAGATCCTAGACAGAGGCTCAAAGATGTACACTCTACAAGTGAGGTTAAAACACATAATAATGAAACTAAAGCAATGGAACAAAATGGAATTTGGAAACATCTTTCAGGAGAAAAAGAAACTAGAATAGGATATGAAAGCATTACAATAATGATTGATCTCTTATGGGTACTCAGAGGGAAGAAAAGAAGAAGAAATGACATTACTAAAGAAGTGGGAGGAGAGATGCAAATAAGAGGAAATACTACGGAGACAAAAATATCGAGTGCTATAGCTCAGGGAGGGGGAGAAAAACACAAAATTATTTCACTGATCAATAATCGAGCACAAAAACTCCAATAGAATCCTCAAAATAAAGGATGAATGAGGAAAAACCTTTGAGTCTCACCAAGACATTAAGAAGGTCCTCGTCCAACACTTTCAAAAAATAGTTGAAGAGCACCAAGTGGAGATAGGGGAAGAAATTCTAAGGATTGTGAGGTATACCCTGAAGGTGATCACCAAGGAACAAAACAAAAACCTAAACAAGCTAGTCTCTATGGAGGAAGTGGCTTTGCCAATGAATGAAATGGTGAATGGGAAAGCCCTTGGGCCAAACAGGTTCACAATAAACTTCTTCAAAGCTTGTGGGGAAACTATCAAAAATAATATATATGAGGTCGTGGAGGACTCTAAAGAATCAACAGTTCTTAAAGATCTCAATTCAATGTTTATAGCCCTTATTCCTAAGTAATATCTCGCAAGCACTCCTGAAAAATTTAGGCCTATAGCTTTGTTCAACACTGTCTATAGAATCATATCTAAGGTAGTTGCTAATCGGTTAAAACAATTCTACCATATCTAATCTCTGAGGAACAATTAGGCTATGTCAAAAGGAAGACAGATCCTGGAAAACATAATCCTAGCGTATGAATTCTCTCACTCTTTGAAGATGCAGAAAAAAGAGGGTAAGATAATGCAGTTAGACCTATCAAATGCCAATGATAAGATCAGCTAGGAATACATGAAACTGGTTTTATAGGAATTTGGTTTCGATGAGCACTAGATTAA
Organism: Pinus taeda; assembly: GCA_000404065.3. Classification (NCBI taxonomy): domain Eukaryota; kingdom Viridiplantae; phylum Streptophyta; class Pinopsida; order Pinales; family Pinaceae; genus Pinus; species Pinus taeda. Next base: position 7,682 of record APFE030571562.1, read on the forward strand.
CTGGATCATGGCAGTGATCTCAGCACCCAATTTTTCACTTCTTCTAAATGGAGCCCCATCAAAATTGTTCCACTCGTTTAGGGGAATTCGGCAAGGAGACCCTTTATTTCCATTCATGTTTATCTTAATGATGGAAGGGATTAGTAGAAATAGGAGATGCCAATAGAGAAGGGGATATAACAGGGCTGAAGATGCATGAAAACACTCAAACGACCACTCACCAACAATTTGTGGATGACACTATGTTGCATGGTGTACCCACGATTAAGGAGGCTCACAATTTTAAAACAATTCTAGATACCTTCATGAAAGCGTTAGGTATGAGCTAAACCTGTCAAAGTCTATGGTTTATTTTTAAAACACTCACATTTCTATCCAAAGAAATCTTCCAGCTATCCTTGGTTTCCAGAGGAAATCCCTCCCCTCCCTCTATCTAGGTGTGCCCTTAATGATACAAGCCTAGAAAAAGTCCAACTGGGAAAAAGTTTTCTCCAACCTCGAAAATGAAATCAAAAGATGGATAGTGAGAACACTGAATTTGTTGGGAAGGTTGGTGCTTGTAAAGACAGTGCTCTAGGCAATCCCAAGATACATGTTATATGTTCTTCCTATGCCTAAATGGGTGCTCCAAAATATCAAGGATATATAGAGAAACTTCTTGTGGCGAGGGGAAGAGGAAAAACGAAAATGGGCATTGGTGGCATGGAATACAATTTGTAAATCTAAGTTGGCCAGAGGCTTGGGGTTAAAAGACCCAAAGATAATTAACAAAGCAAATGGAGCGAAATTGTGATGGAAATGGTTAATAAGAGGGGAAAAGCCATGGGAAAAATTATGGAAGGTGAAATACACTTGTAATTGTCAATTAAAAAAACCTGGTAAGGCTCACGGGCTCAACCCATGGGTCAACCATATGGAACCTAGCATGGAAGAATAGGGAAATAATTCAAAATCACGTCTTTTGGGAAGTAAGAAATGAAAAAAAAAAAGAGTGGAGAAGTCTTCAGGAAGCCAAAAGCAATAGGGATACAGAGAAGTCCACCATTTTTAGGCTCCATAATTAGCAAACAACAAGTGGAGGAATGGGTGTCACGAGGGATTGGCATCTCGGGAAAATAATTAAAAGGATTAAGGACCACATGGAGGAGCTAAAAATGATAGAGTTTACCTTAGTCAGATGCTTGGCCAATGTGTTGGCAGATAGAGTGGAAAATAAAGGGGTCAAGAGAACCAAGGTTCTAACTAAAATGACCTGGGAGGAAAAAATCGATGAACAACTAAAGAAGGACTTCCAAGCTCTGGCAGCAAGAAATTTGTCCATGTCAGAGGCGCAACATGATGGATATGGGGGGGAAGGGTAGGGGATAGGTAGTAATCCACCTAAAGAAAGGAATGTTTAGTCATTAATATGAACGTACAAGTAAAGGGCATTAGGGAAGATCGAGGAGGTATGTGTCAACAAGATATGAAGGACATGACAGGTGTTGATGGGAAAGAGTGTAACCCAGGATCGAATAATCGTCAGCCCAGAGGTGGCATTTATAAGAAAGGACAGGTGAAGAAGTGGGGAAGGAAAAAATATAGGGTGAAGCAGTACTGGAATAGAACTGAGGCTATAATGGGACGACTCAGGGCATATGCAGAGGCGAATGAACAAAAGGATAATTCCTTTCTCACACAAATGAATTGAAATAACATTGGTATACGAATGTTGTAAAAAATGAATAGGGACGGAACCCAACAATCGGGGTGGGTGATCTTGCTCGAGATTGTTCCTTTATATGCCAAGGATGGGCGATCCATGGGAGGAATTGTGACAAGTTGGTAAAAACCAAGACGAACAACTATCCATCAACGAACTGCGTCATCTAGAATATTAATGGGGAGAAATGGGAGTGGTAGACTGAGGGGGAGGGCAAGAGTGGAAGCTTAAAGCTCCACGATGGGCAAAAGAACCAGAACAGAGGAGGCGGTGAAGGAAGCAACTCTCAATTACCACACATCCATCCTAGAACGCATCAAAGAGGTCATTGCAATTTAGGAAAATGAAGTGCGGCGTCTTAGATAGAATATCGCAGACAATAAAAATGAAGAGGAGGTCCACTGGATAATAGATACTAGGAAATCCAGAACGAGACAAACAATTTATTGAAGGAATTTGGAAATAGCTTGGCATGTTAAAACTTTAGTGGGAAAATTGCAGGCGGAACTAGCGAAAGAAAGGATCAAGTGTTAGATGGAATACCATCTACGACTGAATGCAATTGAGCAACGACTAAAGGGAGTGAGGAGGCACTACAATGGGTGGCATACATAGAACGTTTGCAAGATGATCGAAGACATGAACAATTTTTTTTTAATTTACTTGAAATATATCCATAACCTAGATATTACTTTGGGGAAGGGGCATGACAATCTGGCCAAATTAACAAAATACAAAGTCAAAGAGGTAATTGAATCCAACGACAAGTAGTCAGTAAAACAGAGAGCAGGAGTGACAACTGCAGGAACTCTAGGGGCAAAAAATACACCTGCATCTGGATCAGGTGTGGTGGAGGCCCCATCAATGTCCATTGGAAAATGATCATGTTTTTGTGTCTAATTTTTATTTTTTCTGGTCAGTAGGCTAGGTAGGACAAAGCATAGTAATAGAATAATAGATAAGTTTGTAGATCAGGAAGTCAGATTTTCATTCAAGACTTCAACAACTTGCAAATGGCTAAGTAGCAATAGAAATGTTAATTTTGTTGATATGCCTACGAATTACTATAGAAAAGACATCTTTTGGAAAGTTCGGTCATGTTTTGGAACAAAGCCATATTATATTTCCACTGGTCTAGTTTTCAGTCTCACAGAGCAAAAAACTTCTATATAAATTTTTGTGCTATCATAATATAAGGTTTCTACTCTGACTTACAAAAAAACAGTCAATAATGGCTTAGAGACTAATTGGAGGCTTTATAATGCTTGGTATCTATATTTTTGTTTATTTATGAAAAAATGCTTCAGTTTGGGATATGTACAGCGTCCTTTCTTTAGCTTCCTGGATAATGTATATCATGTAAAGGGGACTTTAGCTCACTGGATGAATATCATGTAAAGGGGACATTAGATGATTTTTCTGCCGATGACAGTAAAATGCCGAGCATCCATAATAAAACCCTATATAATGATACATCATTTTTTTGTAAAGAGTACAAGTAGAGAAGAGTTATACTACAGCCATATTTATTGGTAATGACAATAATATCTTTGCTTACACAATTATCCATTGCGCCAAGAACTTTACTCCTCCGTTATTATGATGGGGTGAAGTAGCAATCATAATAAGAACAACAATATTGGCTTCAACACAGGATTATGAGTCATTGATGCTCTAAAGGGATAACACATTCCAAGCATTCACCTACCTACGACAGACGATCCCACAACCATCGCCGCGCCCGCTGGTGCAGTCGAGTGCACTAGTGATGGCATACTGATCATCAGAAAACGAGGCGAAGCGGGAAACTTTGCAGTCTGCCATGAAGAGACTAGAAGTCACATAATTGGATTCCCCTCCCATGACAGGCATGGCCACCCCCATCTTCACAGGGCTTCGGTATTCTACCCCATATGTCTGTCCAAGCACACCGTTCACATTGGGGCTCAGAGAATAGAAATTGAAGCTCAGCTCCAGATGGGCGAAATAGTCCTCCCCAACAACGATCTCGTACTTATGGACTCGAGACTCCTCCTCACTAATAGGCACTACTCGAGCACTAATCTTTACCTTGTCCTCCACTTGAACCACCATAGCATTGGCGTTATCGGAACGAGTTACATTAAGTCCAGAGGCTGTTGCCCACGTAGCCCCCTCACCCGGAGGAAGAGTTATGGGCTGGCCATCCAAGGCCATGCTCATTTGGTCCACTGAATTGTCCCACGTACTCACCTTTTTGGCGCCCAAGTAGAGCTGTCAACCATCATCCAGCAGCACTCCGATGGACTGCACCCATGTGAAGTCTCTACCCATTCCCTGGCCTCTCTTGCCAATGAAATGAGAGTTGATGTGTGTTGGAATATTAATTCCAACTACCGTGCAGCGTTGCCGGAATCCGCCAGTAAACCGCGACTGCAAAACCGACAGACTTCCCTGCACCACCTTTCATGCAACAGTTGTATTCCTCAGAGGGGCTCCAATCACACTCACCTGTTGACGCATGTCGACAACAGTCCTTGCCAAAACCGCCGTTCCCCGGAGCTTAACGTTAAGCAAATAAGGCCACCCGATATTGCCAGCAGTCGTCCGATTGTTTTGGGGCAGATCTACGGTTAAGAGAGTAGCTGCACATATTTTTTGTTTGACCTCCGTATGAATGAACCGTATGCAAGGCAAACTGAATTAATTGACCGCCATGCTGAAGTAATTAAATAATTTAATTGAAATGTACTGGGGTCAGTAAATGTAGGTGAAGTTTTAATTCATGGGTGTAATTTTTCTTCTCAAAGGAATATGTAATGTCATTTTTATTTTTTGTTAAAAATTTGAATGTGTAATACGCACAACACTGCGAATAAAAAAAAGGGCAATATGCAGACAATGTAATATGTAACGCGCAGCAAAGCGTGAATGTTTTTAGTTGAGAGATGAAAATGTAATGAGACACGCAGCAGCGTGAAGGTAATGTCATTTGTTTTTTGTTTTGTTGACCATGAATGGTAGCGCAATAGAGCGTGAATGAAAAAGGGCAAATATGCATAGGGAGCATAGGGAGCACGCAGCAGCATGAAGAAGTGTTTTTGTTGTTTTGAAACATGTAATATGTAGTAGCATAGAAACAGAGTGGTAGTAGTGTTAATCCCTTTACAATATAGGGCAGCAGCGCCCAAATGTAATTTCTGTTGTTGAAAAAGGAATATGCAGTAGTGCAAATATATCATGTTTTGTTTGTTGAATATCTAATGTAATATACAGCACGCAGCAATGCGAATGCAAGAGTATGAATAATTTTTACACAACAGTGTAAATCTTTTCAGGAAGAGTAAAAAGAAGAAGAATTGAATTGTTTTTCACACAGTAGTGGATATAAGAAATATTTACACACAACAGTGTAAATTTGTAAGCTGGGACAGAGTAATTGTTCCAGAAGCGACAGAGTAATTTTTTTTTTGTGGAGCTAAAGCATTCCTAGTGAAATCCCTCTGTGGGTAAAACTCTGTGTTCTGGAAACAATTTTTTTTGTTTTGCTGTGTTAAGATCCTATGAAAACAGAGCATTGTTCTCTATTCAGAGTTTTATTTGAAATTACCAGAAATTTCCAACATGGAATCAGAGCTTGTCCAGGCTCTTTGAAGGTGTCAAAGAAGTTGAAGGAAGAATTTCTTGTTGCAACAACTTCTCCAGTAGAGTGAGGACTCAGTCAAGAAAGATTCAAGGTATTTCTCAAGTTTTTTGTGTTGCTGTTGAAGACACTCAGTGATTTTTAAATACACAGTCAAGTATTTCAAGTATACTTAAGAGTGCAAGAATAAGGGCAGAGAACACAAATGACGAGGTCAAGGAAGAAAGCCTCCAATCCTCCTAAGGATATGTTTCCCTCTACTACTAAAGTAGAAGACAATCAGTTTGATGAGACTCTAAGGTTCAATGGGAAATTTGATATATGGGAAGAAAAAATGAGGACTTTCTTACAGTCTCAAGGGATTGAATTTTGGGAATCAATGATTGATGATAGCAGGATGGATAGAGAATCCAAAGAGTACGATGCAAAAGTAGCAAAGACAATATTGAATGGACTACCTGATTCTGTAAAGAAGAATCTAGGAAAATATTCATCAGCAAAGGATATATGGGACAAACTTCATGACTTTCACTCAAAAGGAGCACTGACCATGACCATCAATCAAGAAGGAGATCCTGAATCCATCATAGAATATGAAGAGAATGAAAAGAACTTTGTAGAAGAACTATTCACTCAACTTATGACTGCCATGGAAGAGATTAACAATTTGAAAAGGGAAAATGAGGCACTTAAGAAGATAGCTCCAGTTGGTAACCAAGATCAAACAAGGAAAAAAGTTGACCTCATCAAGTTTCAAGTACAAGAAAGGGATGAAGAGCTTTCCAAGCTTAAGAAGGAATTTCATCAAAGCAAAAGGAAGCATCATGAAGAAGTCACATCCATGACAAATCAATTGAATAAAGCAAAGAAGCAGGAAAATAACTTGTCAAGTCAACTTGAACAAAGGCACAAGAGCGTGAACAAACTTGAAGAAGAGATTGGTCAATACAAGGTAGAGGTCTCCTCCCTTAAGTCTCAATTACAAGAAGCCAGGAAACAGGCACAAGGAGCTGAGAAGAAAATGGAGAGCAGTCAGGCAAAGAATGAAGAAATCCTCAAAATGAAGTCAGATATCATCTCCCTTAAAATAGTAGCAGCTGAAGCTACCCGTAGCAAGGAAGAAACTGAGGAACCACTTGCAAACAAGAATAATGAGTGTGAAAGATTGGAAGAAGAGATTGTCCTCCTCAGAAAAAAGGTTGAAGGGATGAAAAAAATCTTGAAGAGCTCTCAAGCCTTGAATGACATGCTTAGCTATCACAGATGTTCATCTGATAAATCAGGACTCGGGTATGCAAGTGAACCCTCAAACAAGAATGAAAATTCTTTAAGCAAAAGAGATATGTGAAGAAGCCAAAAAGAAATGGTGATGCTCCCAATTCCAGCAAAGGTAAGGAGAAAAATCAAGGCTACAATAGAAGAAATATTGCTCCAAGTAGAAAACCATCTCCAAAAATAAATGTAGATGATGTCAAAGAGGCAAGAGGCAATGGCTATCATCAAAGGATCTCAAGGTAGAAAGGCTTCATAAGTACATCAAGGAAACCTCCATTTCCCAGGTACCAAAGTTCATTTTTTGGTTATTGTTATTCTTGTTCAAACTTTGGTCATATGGCAAAAGACTGTAAAGCATATCATAGAAATAGATGTTATAGTCTCCGACAACCTCCAAGAAACAATTTTACACAAAGAAATCATGAAATCTTATTCATGAAAAATGTATAATGCTTCAAGTGTCATAACATTGGTCATATGGCATGTAATTGTAACTTAACATGGGCTCTTACACAAGCTAGAATCATGCAAAAGAAGAAAGTTACACAAGTATGGAGAAGGAAGGGAATACAGTCCGAAAGTCCCTTGAGCGCTCCAGTCGATCTAAGCCTTTTTTGAGAAGACTCTGCCAAAAGGAGACGATGCATATAGTTAAGGGGGGCCTGTAACAGTTTGAATTTTTGAGGAAATGTTTGGGTACGACTAATAACCCAGTAGTCGAAAACATTTATGAAAAGAATACAATACATTTCTCGAGTGCCAAACGAGTGAGCGGAATTAACAGGGAAAGAAGAGAGGAGCGAAGATGGCTAGGGTTTTCCTTGGTGCTTTCGTCACACTGCAGATCTGTGAAGGGGCAAAGACAGCAGAGAACCCCTGGAGGTCGATCGCTGGATCAACCGAATCGTATACGCCGTCATGGATTTGGTATTGCAGCGGAATAGACCACAATCCCCCTGCATCAAATCGGTCCCCGAATGCTGATTGGTCTGCTCATAGGTCATGGATGAGTTCTCACTATCTGATTAAGGGTTATTTTCACGGTAAACCGTTTTCTCTTTTTGTAACAGGACACGGCCAGGACGATACAGCCCGCCATAGACCAGATCCACAATCGAAAACGCAACATTACCTTGCCTCAGAGCTTTTAAATGCGCTTAAGGGTAAGAATGGAGCGGATTAGCCGGAAATGGCCGTGCGAGCAGGAGCCATACAGAATGCTGCTCCCCCATTTCCAGGTGGAAGAATGAGGGGCGACTCAGATCTGACATCAGAGAGCTATAGGGAGAAATGACCACGAACCTCTAGTCTTGAATCAAACAGATCCCTTGATACATTTGTCATTTGGCATGATCCCGCTGAGGCACACTCAGAAACTAATGCGATTGAATCTAAAAAATGGATGATAGGAGATGGAAAGCCTCTCAATGCAGGGGAAAAAAAAAAAAAACCCAAATATGCTTCCCAATCGCCAGATTTGGAAAACAAAACAGCACAGTGGAGTATGGATAAGGTCACTGGAACCACAACAGATGCACCTGGAAAACTGCTAACAGGAGGAAGAAAGCCCTTTTTCGATTCGACAGATCTGGAGAACAATCATGGGAATCAGGGCTTGATTAAGGCTGATCCGTCAGATCTAAAACAAATATTTATCAGATCGGTAGAAGGCGGACATTGTTGTGTACAAATCAGGGAAGGGATTGAAGTCCTGGAGTTAAAAAAGCAGATCCAGATCAAACTGGGAACTCCGACATCATACCAAAGTCTCTTATTCTCAGGACTCTGCATGCAGGACCAACACACTCTCCAACATTATGGAGTTGTCAAAGATTCAACCATCATCCTCAATCTGAGACTCCGAGGTGGATACAAGGGAACCACCTCAAAAAATACAAGCTCCTTCCGCGATGCAGTCAAAGGAAAGGAACCAATGCAACACAGACCAACATCCACACCAGAGCTCCCAGGACCCTACATCGTGGAACAAAAGCCAGAATCATCTGTGCTTATTGTATCATTGTCGAAGGTAACCGATCTATACTCAGACTTAATTCACAATGTTGTTATATGTAGATTTAACGGTTATTGGCCCAAAGCTGATGCACTACATCAATGGGTTTATACATCATGGACATCCAAATGTGAAATATATCTATGCCCAAAGGGATTATTCATAGTCAGATTTAGCGCAGAGCTGGAACGAGAGAATATCATTAATCAGGGGCCTTGGTTTTGGGGCAATGCTGGTCTCTTTCTCATACCCTGGTTCCCGGACTTCGACGCCAATACCATGGTAGTATCGACGATGCCATTTTGGGTAAGGCTACACAACCTACCACTGCATTTCTGGCATCGAAAAGCTTTAACAGCCATTCGGAATTCCTTAGGAAAATATCTCAAAATAGATGAGGACAGAGCCAACCGGGGCATTTTCACATATGCCAGAATATGTGTAGAGGTGGATCTAAGTCAAGGACTCCCAGATCACATCACATTGACTATGAGAACACGACTTTCAGATGCCGTGGCTGCTTCCAGAAAGGGCACCTTCAATATGCATGTCCACTGACTAGTAAGGAGCCTAAAGGGAATAAGAAACAACAGAAAAAGCCAAAAGGTTGGCAGCATACCGAACCACTGGAGGAGGAGACACTGAACACGGATCCCATAGACGTACAAAGGAAACACGAAAAAATGCAAGAAGAAAACACCGAAAGGCCCAAATTAGAGCCAAATAACATGGTAGGGCAGCAAGAATTACAGCTGGAAATAAGCGGTGCCAAACAAGCACATAACTCCGAAGGATCGGACTCGGATAAGGATCAACCAGGGCACACAGAGAAAAACGAACTTGCCATAATTATCCACACTGACAACACTGGAGTCTGGGGTAAAGTGGAGAAGAAAAAAGGAAGGAAAATATAGCCCTTTAGACACATTTTTTTTATTTCTGTTATATTCCTGTCATTACGGTAACAGTCTCTTTTACTACTCTGTGTTCTTATTTCAGTTTTGTTGCCTGTAATAGTTATTACAGGAACAACCATATGCATATACTTCAAGCATCTACAAAATGTAATTTTATCAATATAAATAAAATTACGATTTTTTCTTACGGAAAAAAAAACCCAACAATCGAAATTAAAAGAGAGTGTTGGAATATTAATTCCAATTGCCGTGCAACATTGCCAGAAGCCGCCAGTGAACTGCGACTGCAAAACCGGCAGACTTCCCCGCACCACCTTCCATGCAGCAATGGTATTCCTCGAAGTGGCTCCGATCACACTCACCTGTTGATGCGTGTGCACAGCAGTCCTTTCCAAAATCGTCATTCCCCGGAGCTTAACGTTCAACAAGAGCTTAACGTTCAACAAATAAGGCCGCACGATATTGCCAGCAAACTTCTGATTGTTTTGGGCCAGATCTACGATTAAGAGAGCAGCTGCACATATTTTTTGTTTGACCTCCGTATCACTGAAGCTTATGCAAGGCGGATTAAATTAATTGACCGCCATGCTAAAGTAATTAAAGAATTTAATTGAAATGTACTGGGGTCAATAAATGTAGGTGAAGTTTTGATTCACGCGAGTATTTTTTTTCTCAAAGTAATATGTAATGTCGTTTTTGTTTTTTTTTTGGGGTTAAAAATTTGAATGTGTAATAAGCACAACAGTGCGAACAAAAAAAGAGGCCAATACGCAGACCATGTAATATGTAAAGCGCAACAGAGCGCGGATGTTTTTAGTTGAGAGATGAAAACTTAATAAGACACACAGCAGCATGAAGGTAATGTCATTTGTTTTTTGTTTTGTTGACGATGAGCAGCACAGCGCGAATGAAAAAGGGAAAATATGCATACGGAGCATAGTACGCAGCAGCGTGAAGAAATGTTTTTGTTGTTCTGAAACATGTAATATGCAACAGCATAGAAACAGAGTGGTAGTAGTGTTAATCCCTCTGCAATATAGAGCAGCAGCGCCCGAATGTAATTTCTGTTGTTGAAAAAGGAATGTGCAACAGCGTAAATATATCATGTTTTTGAAAAAGGAATGTGTAACACCGTAAATATATCATGTTTTGTTTGTTGAATATCTAATGTAATACCCAGCACGCAGCAGTGCGAATGCAATAGGAGTATGAAGAATTTTTACACAACAGTGTAAATCTTTTCAAGAAGAGTAAAAAGAAGAAGTGAAATGTTTTTCACACAGCAGTGGATGTAAGAAATTTTTACACAACAGTGTAAATTTCTAAGCTGGGACAGAGTAATTCTTCCAGAAGCGACAGTAATTTTTTTTTGTGGAGCTAGAGCATTTCTGGTGAAATCATTCCTGGTGAAATCCCTATGTAAGAGGAAGATGTTTTTTTTGTAACAACAGTTTTTAATGAATACAAATTTTTTGTGTGTGGGGTAAAACTCTGTGTTCTTGAAACATTTTTTTTGTTCCGTTGTGTGAAAAGATAGCATTGTTTTCTGTTGAGAGTTTTGTTTGAAATTACCAAAAATTTCCGGAGATTGGAGACCGAAATCGTGGTATTTCTTCCCATGGAAATAGAACATGATTCCATCCCCTCCAATGAAGCGAGGATCCTGGCACACACTTCCAGGCTTATCGCAGGCTGCACCACATTCACCACCACCGATATTAATAATCTCATTCAACATTACAGAGAATATAGTAGCTATACTAAAATTGATCGATAATATTACTTACGACAAACAGTCTTGCAGGTCTTGCAGTCCATGTGGCAGTTATATGGACAGTGAGCAGGGCAATCATATTCATATCCATAGCATCTCTTGTACCATGTATTCGTGCATTTTGCTCCGCCTGCTGCAGACACTGCGTTCACCATGACCATCAAGCAAATGGCAATAGCAACAACGGCCATTAACTTATTTGCAGCCATGATCGATCGAATAATTGCAGGGATTTGTGGTCCTGTGATGTTCGTCTTCAATATCAATTGCATTTTATAGCTGGTTAGGCTTGTGATAGAGGGTGTAATCAAATATTTCTTCCACTACTTCAGCGTTACATTAATGTATTGTAATATATATATATAT
>APFE030571562.1:20585-105564 GCA_000404065.3 Pinus taeda
ATTATGTTTTAGAGCATACATTCATAGTCAACACAAATGTATGAGCAAAATAATGGCTACTCATTTGAAATTATTATTAATTCTTATAAATTGAATAAATTAAGCTTAATTGCAACTAGGAGAATGAGGTGTTTTTGCATTTAAATTGAATTAACTAAATGTATGAATTATGTGTCTAAACTAAAATGAGTATGGAAATTTTAAAGACCACAAATTTTCTTCAAATTGAAGATTGAAAATTTGAAGGATGGAAAGTAGAGTTCATACATTATTTTCAATAGCCACATAAATTAAATGCACATCTATATTCGAAATATCGTAAATACATCACATGCCCGAGGTCGAATCAACTGAGATTTTGGTTTTGGAAAAAAAAAAACAGCAAATTCCACTCTAATTTTGGCGAACAATGAAGCATGCAATTCGTAGAAGATTGTATTGCAATTTTAAAATGATTATAGTTGAGAAGATACATGGTGGTTCAGAGTCCAGACAAGATCCAACTTAGAAATTATAAAACAAACTATAAATCTCGTTGTCTGCCCGAAAAACCATGTTCGGTCCTCATATAACATTAATGCCATAATAATTGAGGAATGGGTGCCTAGTCTGCACCAACAGACAAAACCATCCCCAACAGCAATTACCCACACTCTATACAAACAGCAATTATTCTCATCAATTTATAGTAACCATAGAAAAGCCTCATTTGCGAAAAAACCAACTTTGCAGCGTGCTTTTAATAACTAGAATGAAGTATAAAGGTAAATCAATGGTGGACATAGCTGAGATGTACAAATCAGAAAGCAGTTACAATATCCTCTATTATACGAAGAGTACCTAGAATGAAGTATGAAGGTAAATCAATGGTGGGCATAGCTGAGGTGTACAAATCAGAAAGTTGTTACAATATTCTCTGTTACAGGAAGAATTTTTTACAGCAGAGCAGTGACATTTTGCAGAATTTGCACATATAGAATTAACCTAACGATGCTGAGACGTCATACAGTCCAAAACTGAAGCAACCAAAGTCCTGGACCATGAGCCGAAGTTGAGGCATACAGGACAATTAACCAATTCTAGGACATATTGGTATATATTCAATACATTGCAATGGAGAGGATTGCCTTTGAAAGGCTCGAGGATTGGTTTACAGTGTGAAGACACCTGTCAGAAACTTCAGAAGAGGGGCAACTTGGTCAGGGTCGATACTACAGACAGTTCTTGTTGGTGCTGTGGATGAATTTTGGGTCCCAAAAATGGACAATCCAAAACTTGAACAATTTACCATTCCAATTTCCCTAGCGTTCCAGAAATAGAACGTTTGCATTGGTTATATCGTTTGGGATTCTATTTAACAGATTGTCGAATTGCAAAGGTCATAGCATTATGGGATAGGTTGGTTGCGAGGTCTCATTGCGAATTATGGAGTCCCTTCGATGGTTCTTGTTTGGATTGGAATTTGGAGTATCATATATACCAACAGGCCATGTCACCTGGTGCTTATGACAATTGGACAATAATTAAGGAAAGGTTGGATGTACCATTGTTATGCATTATCGGTGAATTTATTCCAGCCACAATGATAGTTTTCATTTACTATTTTGACCGTAGTGTGGCATCTCAACTTGCTTAGCAAAGGAAATTCAACTTGAGGATGTACCTCCATTATGATCTGCCTTTTTGGGATATACCTCCTTCAAATGGCGTTATTACTCAATCACCCATGCACACAAAAGGTTTAGCTACTTTGAAACAATGACTGGTCCGTGAAAGATTGGTGAATACAGCTAAGAAAATGTGCTTTATGGATATTATGGATATTTTTGGATATACAGCTAAGAAAGCTTAAGAAAATGGATATATATATTATGGATATTATGGATATTATGGATATATAGCTAAGAAAGCTATCCACAATATACATGTATTCATTATAGCATTCGAAAATGTGCTCTACATTTGGGATCACTGCCACTTTGTAAATTTGTGTCTCTCATTAGCAAGCTCCCACTCTGCCTCCACTATTTCATCTTGAACCGTTGGGGGGAGCCCATAGTACTTGGATGACAAGCTCTCTGCCCACATATAAACGTCTACCCACATATGAGCTCATGAACACCCATGCTTCTCGCAATAGGCTATGTCACATCGATTCCTAGCCCTTTGACATGACATACTGTCTTGCAAATTAAAAAACTAGACTATGACACTTGCCAAAGGCCACTTAGGGCCGCTAATACTACATGGAGGCCATCCAAGGAGAAAAAAACTATGAAAAGGTGAGTCTCAGAAAGCAACAAAGCCATTGGAAAAATCGAGTGGAGATAGAGTTTTGAGCACCAAAGAAACCAGGAGCTTGAACCAACTTAGAAGGTGGAGTGACAACAAAGCTTCTAGGGGTAGCAAACGAAACGAATTGATTGAGCCAAGTCACGCTGTGTGATCCCTAGAGGGAAACCACAAACTTTGTAGATGGACCCACTAAAAAGAAGTCAGAGAGGAGAAACACTACTTTGTTCACTATCCAAAGAGTACTAACAAGCCAATATCATGCCCCAGGATGCCAAAATTCTCCCATTGCCAAATCAATATACCAAAGTTGAGCCACTTGCATACACATGGTGTTAATTATGAATGGAGTGCCAACCACCCACTTCCAATTAAACCTTGAACTGGTGGAAAAATCTAAATTGACTAGATCATTTTGTAACCTAGTACAATTCATCACAAATATCAAAGAAATGTGCATACTATCTGTCAAGCTCATTATCAACTTGACCTTGCACGAATTAACTATATCCTTTGCAGAGTGGTAAATTCGATGTGGATCCGAGCCCAATACATGAAAGGGGATTTATGGCTCTAGGGAGCCATATTGCCATGTCCTTATACTATTTTAGCTAATGGAAAGGTTGTAGCATTCCTCCATATCTATCTTTTCACAAACACATGATGGCTACAACACTCTTCCTCACCTATCTCTTCCCAAACTCCCCATATATGGGGTAGTCTAACTTATAAATGAAATAGCCTTTTTCATTGGAATTCACAAAAATCTCTCAATACAATCTCAATATTTTTTGTTATTTAAAATACATTTTTGAATACATAAATAGATTGAACACAATAAAAACCCCTAGAGCACTCAAATTATGCAGATGAAACAATTTAAACTCAAAATTTTAAAAAATTATGTCCAATTTTGATTAAAATTAACTAGAAAAATAATCATAAAAAAAATCATTTCATATATAGATATAAATTAAATTAGAGTACAACTAAAAAAACATTATTTTAAACTTAAATTATATTTTTAATATAAAAATTTAATATCTTAAAATTATTTTAATATTAAAATTTAAAAACATTAACCTATATTTTATTTATTTTCCGTAAAAATTTTAACAAAACAATTTACGTCATTCTTGTAAGTCGTGCAAGCAATTGCTTAAAGCAAAGTCGACGAACAAAGTCACGGAGGCGAGAACTTCCCATACCTTTAAGCAGACGTAAGCGAGTGGCATGACCTTAGAACAAGAAATCCAATGATTAAAATATCTTTGTATTACAATTTCTCAGGGTATCATACAAGCAAATTAACGACTTCCAAAACAATAACATTAATCATAGCAATTTACTTATTAAAATAAAAACATATTTATTTTATTTATTTTATTGCGTTAAGAGACGCACAATAACATTAATCATAGCCATTTACTTATTAAAAAAAAAAACATATTTATTTTATTTATTTTATTGCGTTAAGAGACGAACCAACGAGAGGATATGGATGATGTTATCATATAACTTGGAAAATTATTCATTTATAAAATAAATATAATAATAATAATAATAAATTAATGAATAATTATAAAATAATTTTTTTTTTTTTCTTTATTCCACTTTAATTTTATATCTACTTATATTAAAATAAAGTAAAAAAAATTAATTAAAATGTAATTTTATTTGGTTAGGAGACACACCAACAATGAAGCAGTTATCATATACTTTTAATAAAAATATTCATATTAACAAATAAATTATAATAATAATAATTAATGAAAATTTATAATAATAAAAATAAAAAATTTCAATTTCTTTTTTTTATTTTAATTTTATATCAATTTTATATTAAAAAAATATATAATTGAAAAAAAGAAATTATTAAAAATGTAATTTTTTCACTATTAAAATGCGTTAACAAATAACATGTAAAAAAAATATTATATGATTTAATTATTTATATTCCATTGATGTAAATTTAATATTAAAATATATTATAGTTAATCATAAATAAAATATTAATGTCTATATTAAATAGCATAATTTCGTATCAATTGTATATAGAGAAAAATAAAGTAATTCAAATTAAAAAAAAATCAATTTTAATATAGATTAGATATATAACTGATTGATAATTTTTGTGATTAGTTTTTTGGTAATATTTTATTCATCATTTTGACAAAATGGATATCTTTACATAGAAAACGTAATTCACCTATCAATTATACTATATTAAAACGTTATATCCATCGAACCGAGGGAAAATTTTAGGGGCTAATATCCGCCCATGGGCTAAATACTTTCTCCAAAAAAAAGATTTACTGATTTCCATTTTTTTGTAAAAATGATTCCCCAAATTTTATAGAATGAAATTATTTTACCCTTAAAATCACCAAAAAATTATATATAAACTATATAAAAATATTATAAATCTGAATATTTTTACAAAAATATCTCCAAACATTTTATAGATTTCATATTATGGATAGTGGGATTGGCCAAAATTTTTAAACTTTAAAATAAATTTCCATCTTTAAAATTTTCCCTGATTAAACCTTTAGTTTACTTCTTTATTATTGTTTAACCAACCCAACAAATAAGTATTTACTTCTTCTTTATTATTGTTTGACCAACCCCACTAATAAGTGAATGGGCAGACAAGTTGGTATTGTGAGACACAACAATGATTAGTGCGACCTTTGGGGCTAAGTTATGGTGGTGATGGTTGGTTGGTGGGACTAAACTATAGAAACAAATATGGTCAAGAAAGTATGCTTCCTCTATGTTGTAAGAAGAGAAATTGAGAAATGATTTGTTGGTGGATGGATCGCTTATCTAGAAACGGGCTCAGGAATATCGGTAGTTAATGGGAAATCATGTATTTTGGGAAATAGACTACTTTACTTTATTTTGGGATGATAAATAGCAACAACTACCTTAGTTAAATTCCAAAACAAATCTTCACTCTTTACAACTTTTCACTACAGCTTCAGGGGCAATGAGATTCGAGATTATTGGACCAGGGAGCCTGACTAAGAGGCATGGAGGCAATGGAGATCCCAAGGTGATTAGTTAACATTATCACAAGATTTGTCATGGGAGACTTTTACACAGGAATTACTAGAAAAACGAATTTGATTTTCTCAAGACAAAGACATTTTGAGTTAGAGGAATCACCCTTTAGGTTTGTTTACTGTAAAGGAATCTTACTGTTTTGCAACATGACATGATATTTTTGGGCGAGAAGATATTTCGGGAAAAAAAATTATGGGAGTTCAATGGCCAAAGGTGTCGACGTTTTTATTGTTAGTTGTTAGACGTAGGGTCCTTACTTGGGACTAGATAAGAAAAGAAGGTGTATAAAACATCTACTCAATACTTGTGTTAGATTAATACTTGTTTTATATTAATACTTGTGTTAGCTTAGGAGGTCTGGCTCTTGCTTCTTTACACTTTTGGTACTGATAATCAAATATCTGGTAATCTAATTGAGACATTGGTTCAATGGAACTTTTCAGCCTACACAAATCATGTGGTCAATTGAGTGTGGATATTGGTTGTTGGTTGTATGGATATTGGTTGTAGGGATTATCTTTTGGAATCTCTGGAAAGAACGAATTGCAAGAATTTTCAGTAATAAGAAGTGCACTGTCTAAGTTACTAGAGATGTGATTTTTCAAAATATTCAAGAAACTATTCCAACGACTTCCTAGTTGATGGATGACTAAAAATTTGATAGCTATGAAGCAAGCATTTTGCATCGACTTCACTTATAATAGAACATGTGTAACCCTTCTGATAAACTACCTCGAGAGACGGTACTATCATCACATACATCCTTTATACCCCTTCCTCGGAGATTTGTGAAACTAAACATTCTGGGGTTCTAAAGGGAATTCAGAACATGTGTATCCCTTCTGATAAACTACCTCGAGAGACGGTACTATCATCACATACATCCTTTATACCCCTTCCTTGGAGATTTGTGAAACTAAACATTGTGGGGTTCTAAAGGGAATTTAGAGTAGTTAGTTAAATTCAAGCACATTGCAAATTTTAATCGAGTCATTTTTTAGTGAGCTCAGAGATTTATTCTACAATCAATATGAAGATGATGTGTAAGTATGTTCGTCCCTCTTAAAATAATAATAAAATATTCTCTAAATATAAAAGCTATGTGAGCTTAAAAAAAAGTACTATGCATATTTAATTAGTTATCCATATAACCTAATATAATTTCACGTAAAATAATTAAAAGTGAAAAAAAACATATGAGTAATATGTTTGAACTTTATATTTTTCAAAAATATGCAACTTCATATATATAAGAAATTATTTTATTCTTATATGGAATAAAATATCCAATGTGAATTATGAGTAAAAACTTTTAATATGAATTTGACATATATTTAAAAATATATTAATAATAAAAAAATTATTTAATAAAATATTCACTACATATGTTATATAATATAACATTCAAAAATATAATTTAAACTATAAAAAATTACACATTATTTTTTGTCCTCTAAAACAAATTTATACTTACAAAAATTTAAGAAACAATTACTGTTATAATAAACACTAACTAAAATGAAAGTAGAGCTGAAGTAGAGCGGGTTGATTCCTAATTATAAATATGCTTTTAACAACATATAAGTTTGACATTAAGTGAGCATGAGCATATCAATAACTGAATCATAAATACGCATTTAATGAAAGATGACTTCGAATTAACGACGCCCTTTAGAACATTTACTACATGACTATGAACTCAACCAAGGCGAAAGATTTATATCGAGCCGTGTACAGATCACGTATCACATATGAACTTAAAGGGAATGTTGAAACACATGCATTGAAATAATTGAGAACTGGAGTTTCAGAGTATACGGAACTATTGTGCCATTGAGAGTTCTTCTGGATATAAGTTCGGGGTACAAGTAGAAGAAGAAGAGCTATGCTACTGCCATATTTATTGGGAATAACAACAATATCTTTGCTTACACAGTTATTCATTACGCCAAGAAGTTTACTCCTCCGTTATTATGATGGGGTGACGTAACAATCATAATAAGAACAACAATATTGGCTTCAACACGGGACTGCCAGTTATTCATGCTCGAACGGGGAACACATTCCAACCATTAATCTACCTGCGGCAGACGATCCCACGACCATCGCCGCGCCCGCTGGTGCAGTCGAGTGCACTGGTGATGGCATACTGATCATCAGAAGAGGAGGCGAAGCGGGCAACTTTGCAGTCTGCCGCGAAGATACTAGAAGTTGCATAATTGGATTCCCCTCCCATGACGGGCATAGCCACCCCTATCTTTACAGGGCTTCGGTATTCTGCCCCATATGTCTGTCCAAGCACACCGTTCACGTTGGGGCTCAGAGAATAGAACTTGAAGCTCAGCTCCAGATGGGCGAAGCAGTCCTCGCCAGCAACGATCCCGTACTTATGGACTCGAGACTCCTCTTCACTGATGGGCAATACTCGAGCACTAATCTTTACTTTGTCCTCCACTTGAACTACAACAGCATTGACGTTGTCGGAACGAGTTACATTAAGTCCAGAGGCAGTTGCCCACGTAGCCCCCTCACCCGGAGGAAGAGTTATGGGTTGGCCATCCAAGGCCATGCTCAGCTGGTCCACTGAATTGTCCCACGTACTCACCTTTTTAGCGCCCAAGTAGGGCTGCCGACCATCATCCAGCAGCACTCCAATGGACTGCACCCATGTGAAGTCTCTGCCCATTCCTTCGCCTCTCTTGCCAATGAAATGAGCGTTGATGTGGAGATTGGAGTCGGAAATGAGACAGAAATCGTGATCTTTCTTCCCATGGAAATAGAACATGATGCCATCCCCTCCAATGAAGCGAGGATCCTGGCACACACCTCCAGGCTTATCGCAGGCTGCATCACATTCACCACTACCAATATTAATAATCTCATTGAACACTAAAGAGAATATACTAGGTATACTAAAATTGGTGCATAATATTACTTACGACAAACAGTCTTGCAGGTCTTGCAGTCCATGTGACAGTTATATGGACAATGAGCAGGGCAATCATATTCATATCCATAGCATCTCGTGTACCATTTATCCGTGCATTTTGCTTTGCCTGCTGCAGACACTGCGTTCACCATGACCATCAAGCAAATGGCAACAGTAACAACAGTCATTAACTTATTTTCAGCCATGATCGATCCATTGAATAAGTTCCTTGCGTCGCTTCGCTGCGCTGCTGTGATGATCTTCTTCGATATCAATTGCATTTTATAGCTGGTTCGGCTTGAGGTAGCGAGTGGAATCAAATATTTGTTCCACTACTTCAGCGTCACGTTAATGTATTATAATATATCTATTTGTATAGATTCATGCAAGCATGTGCACAGGTCATAACTTAAATCTCCAATGGATGAATCAGGTAAAATTATCTGGCTTATTCGCTTTTGGATTGGAATTGGAACCCTCCGCTTCCCTGGCCATGAAGTGTGGCTTCGCTCTATACGATAATGCCTTTTGGAAACACGAGTACCTCTTTCATCGAAAACAACAAATAAACTAATGGTGTGATATGGAAATTTTTGTTTTCCTTTTTCGGTAATAGTGGGTGAGTTACCTGTCTAGTTTTTTTTGGTTAATTAAAACAAAGTTTTATATTCTTTGACAATAAAGAAATATATGCATGCAATATGAAATCAAATATAGAATTTCATTTAGAGTTTTTAATCTTAATCTAAAACATAAAAATATTAAACAAGTCTACACTGCTTTTAGGTTCATTGTTAATTAACAATGAAAAAGTACTAGACTTTTTAGAATAGATACTTTTCAGTGGACTTATCGAAATAAGTGATAGATACTTTTCAGTGGACTTATCGAAATAAGTGGCTTTCGTTAGAATGCGTTCCTTGTTACTCTTAGGATCAAGAGGATGTCTAGTTTCTCTAAACCTCTGAACTTATGATTCATAGAGATCATGTGCTCTTGCATCTAGTTTTGAACTAGGAGGGTGGCTTCCTTGGCTTCATTTATGTCAATTGAGATTTTTTAAGAAAAAATAATAGTGACAAGAAAAATATCGCAATATACATATATTTATTATAGCTCTGCATATTTGTAAGTCTATGTTTCTCATTCCCACTTTGCCTCTATTATTTCATCTTGGACCGTGGGGGGTGAGCTCACGGTACTTGGATGCCAAGCTCTCCACTCACATTTGAGCTCATGAGCATCCATGCTTCCAGGGATAGGCTATATTACATCAAGCCCGAGCCCTTTGATGCGGCATATTATCATGTTAATTTAGAAATTAAGAAACTAGGTTAAGAAACTTTCCTTAGGCTACCTTAGGCTGCTAATACTAGGGGAGGACATTTAAGGGGCAATGAAACTATGAAGAGTTGAGACTCGAAAAGCATAATAATTTTGTAACCATATTTAAATTTTATTAATAATAAGCACATAAAAACATAATATTTACCATATAACAAGATTTTTAACCATAGATATTTATCTCCACTTTATCATGGATATTATTAACTTGTAAATAGACTTTGCTACAATACCATGGAATAATATCACATGTCCAAAAACCATCTCTCATTTCACCATCATATATATATATAGATATTAAACCAACTTAGATCCATTTTAACTAGGGATCCATTGTGCCATAGAAATTAGAATAATAATTTTGTAGCCATATTTTAAATTTCATTAATAATAAGCACATAAAAACATAATACTTACAATATAACAAGATTTTTAACCATAGATATTCATCCCCACTTTATCATGGATTATTAACCTGTAAATAGATTTTGCTACAATACCATAGGCTAATACCACATGTCCAAAAACCATCTCTCATTTCACCATCATATATATATATAGATATTAAACCGATCTAGATCCATTTTAACTCGGGATCCATTGTGCCATAGAAATTAAAATAATAACTTTGTAGCCATATTTAAATTTCATTAATAATAAGCACATAAAAACATCATACTTACAATATAACAAGATTTTTAACCATAGATATTCATCCCCACTTTATCATGGATTATTAACCTGTAAATAGATTTTGCTACAATACCATGGGCTAATACCACATGTCCAAAAACCATCTCTCATCTCACTATCATATATTATATATATATATATATATATATATATATATATATATATTATTAATATATTTATATATTATTAAACCAACCTAGATCCATTTTAACTTGGGACGTATGAAGTTCGGAAATGGATCAAATCTCTCGAGGTGCAAAGCTATTTTTTGAGTGCATGTAGGTTAGTTATAAGAGAGATATTTAATTCCTTTACTTCTAAATATGGACTTGACAAATGACATATAAAAGTAATATTAATGATATTGTATGATGTGTAATTCATTTTTTATTGAGTGGACTGTGTTATTTATATATTATAATATATATATTTATTATAATATATAATATATATTATATATATATATAATATGTGTTAATCATAAATAAAACATTTAAATGTCATATAATAGCATATTTCATCTGACTTTAATAAGAAAAATAAAGTTATTTATACTAAAAAACTCTATTTTAATATGGATGTGATATATAATATTTTAAAAATATTAATAACAAAAAAAATTAATATGATTTATAAGTCAAATATTTCAATATGCATGTTGACTAAAATATTTTAGTGTATATCCTATGGAAAAATGTTTTTTACTTCTAAATATTAAGATGCATATATTGACATTTTAATAAGGATAATGTGAATCATAAATAAAATATTTCAATCTGAACTATGTATATATTATATTAAATTAGTGAATTAAAAAAATAAAATAAAAAATCTTATAGTTAAAATATGTTATTAGTGTTTTGCTCAAAGCCATCATATAATCATCTTAACCACAAATCTACCAAGATTAAATAGAAATCAAATTTCTTTAGGTGCAAACCATTCCTCAAGTTTTGAGTGAAAAAAGAGATTTGCATCTAGATAAATTTGATCCCTCTAATTAAAAATAGAGAGAACTATTTCAAACTATTTTATGAAGTCAAATATAAAAGATTTAAATAAAAAATTTGAATATAAATGAGTAAGAATAAAGCTTTATGGATGATAAACATTTAGTATTAGTTTGTATTCTTTACATAAAACCATTCATTACTCAAAAAAACAACATGATAAAATCAATTTGTGTATTTCTCAAATAAATAGATATGTGTGTGGTATTAAAAAAACATTTTTTTCACACTTTTAAAGACCATTGTCCTTAAAATAAAACTGGGTTTCATAAACATAAGAAGAGAATTGTCTCTAAGTTGATTCAAGGATTTCCCAAGTGCCTGCTTGCAACTCTATTTTTCTTTGAAAAGCATATATGTTTATTTTTTTCTTGTTGTCCCTAAACATGAACCAAAAAAAATATGATTGAATGTTGATTGCATATTCATGATGTTAATAAAAAATGGTTATAGGGTGAACTTCCTCGAGTGGAAGTCTTCTTTCATCCATTCAATGACCAGAACTAAATGTCCAAAATTTTGAATTGGGTAACCCTTTCCTAATCCATCACAATAACTAGTTGAAGAGTTGTAAGTTCATAGAAATTGTTTAATACATGACAAAATTCTATCCTTGAAGGAGATCCCTCATCCCACTTCTAGCAAGATTATCCTATAGGTCTCCACCAAAGTAAGCCGAGGGGATTTATTTATTTATAAGTTCTTATGTTCCTTGTTGTGAGGAGTTAAATTGAAATTCGTGGGAAAGCACACATTATGTTAAGGCTTTGAGTGATACATTTAAGAGGAAGGTTGTCCACACCCTCAAAAAGTTGAATATTTTTGGCTAGCTAGATTCTCCAAGCCCAAATAGGAGGGAGGGCCTTGTACTTCCTTGTTTCATTATTTTGGCATGATTGTCTGAAAGCTTATTCAATGGTGTACACTTTTTAAATAATATGAAGACTTGTTAACTATTCTTTCTCTTTCCAAACTTGTTTCAAATATGAACAAGAAATGATGAAATGAAAATTGGATTTTATATCAACTTTTCAGAGACAACATCTACTAGGTGCTTCAAATCTTTATTTCTATAAAATTCCATAAGTCAAGGCCCTATTATTAAGAAGGAGGTTCATAAATATTTTAGATTTAACATAACATCTCAACTTAAAAATTAGCTTCCACCACTAAATGGATGGGTTCTCATTTCCTTCTAATGCAAGGGCCTTAAAAACAAACTTTGGTTCATAACACCCAAAGGGATTAAGAGAGGTAAAATAAGGTTGTCTTCCACTAAGTTTCATAATGCACTTTTTAAGGTATTAATATAGGCCTCCCAACTATATCTATATTCCTCCTTGAGACCTAATTCCTTCAAGTGAGTCATTATTGGTGTTGACTGGTTATAAAGGGTCCCCTTCCTATATTATTTAGAGTGTGGTAGTGTATAAACCTAAGATGTTGTATGAGGGGAGTTAGAATTTGTAGAAATCTTTGATTCTAATCTATAGGTCAAATCCTACTTAAATTTTTCCTCCCTTTCCAACATGCCATACCAATTAGTTTCAAATATAGAAAAATATGAAGTGGTTTCTTTCTAAATGGTTGAGATAATAAACAATTTTGTGATGAGGGTCATTACCCAATTCTCAATCGGGTTTGGAGCTAAGTTCTTCCCTTTATGACCTACACCAATTAACGCATTTCACATTGAAGTACCCTAGCACATTGTAGTAGCCTCCAAGCTTTTTTTTGCAACAAGTTCCTTTGAGAACATGAGGATATTCCTGTCCCTATCCTCCTTTACCATTTTTGCATTACAATTTTCCTCCAGGAGATTAGATCCCTTCCTTTCTTCTCTCTATATAGAACAAATAGAGGGTGGGTGCAATTATAATTTTGGTAAAATTTTATACAACTCCTAAAATTTCACACTTTAGGGATTCGGAAAAATCCCATTTACATAATCATGCCAATTGAGGTGATTTGGTCTTCTTTTTGTTGGATTTAGGTGATCTGGTCTTATTTTGTTGGTTGTGTCGATGATGTGGTGGGTGTACAAGTAATGGATATGGCCATTATAGCGATGTGGATGCCTTGATTTGAAGAATTAATAAGACATACATAGACACTACTAGAATTGTCGATAGAACATTTTTCGCGCCTTTTTTTCTAGACATACATAGACACTACTAGCATTATTGATAGAAATTTTTTTGTGATTTTTACTATCCTGATCTATGATATTGTCACTATGGTTCGGCCACGATGGTTTTGGTTTTATATGCTGGTATTAATGCCACTATGGTTCGTCCAATGGTGTTAGATAGCTAATTCTCGGAGTTAAAGATTGGGTTAGTTTGAGTAGTTATTGGAGTCCAAGAAGACCCAAAAACTAATTCAATTATTTCCTGTATGTATTAATATGTACACATTGTACATCATTGATAGAGATCAAATTACATTTGATTTTGGTTACTAGTTTGTGTGTTTTACAGTGGTATCATAGCGGGTAGTTCATCTGCCCTATTAATTGTGCCACTAGTTTTGTGGCCATCCAGAGCATTGGGTAGGACATGTTGGGGGAGATTCTTAGTTGACCTATTGCGACAGAATGAGCTTGTCTTTGACTCCTCATTGTGTGTCTTGGTGACTAAAGTATTCAAACAAAAGGAGAAAACATGTATACTTTGTTGTTATTTTTAATGCTAAGTTTTGCATTGTGCTAAAAGAATTTTTTTGAAAGCTTATGGTTGTTGTGGAGTATTAAAGGAAAACAACATGGTTGTGCCAATTTTTATTTAAAATAAAAGGAGAAAGGGATCTATATTTTCTTTTAGATGAGTACTGCACATATTTAAAAATTTCAAAAGGATTTGTTTGAAGAATATTTTGGTTGCTTGGTATATGACTATGCGAGTTCATGTGTATGTCAAGTGAAGATTAAATTATAAAAAAATTGAGTATAAAATCAAGTAAAGAAAAGGAATTGTGGTTAGAAGAGCTCTTTTGGTATGTTAAATATCACAAGGTCACAAGTTCAAATCTTTGTGAAGACAATTTTGGAAGATATTTTTCTAGAAGTTGTAACAAGAAGACGACATTTTGTTCGCAATAATCTGATAATTTTTTTGTTGAAATTATGTTGTATACAGGTGCATTTTTGGTTGAATTTGACACCCCATTAAATCATTGTAAATTCATTTATATTGGTCCATTTTCGGTGGTAGCCGACTTCTCGTTTTTCAAAATTCATTGCTAGAGAAAATGAACAAAATCGATGATTTGTTATAGTTATTGAACAATTTAATATCGTCTACTATTCATAATTGTGTCCAAGTCATCAAGGACACACTATTTGACCTCCAAACATGTTTGAAAAATGCTAAAAACAAAATTGAATTCTTGGAGCTAGAGTCTCAATTTTAGCAAGATGAACTACACGTATTACAAAATAAATTTTGAACTTGTTCTTGTTCAGAACAACAGTTTATTTAAGACTGGTCATTAGAATTATCATAGTAATGAATTGATTTCAAATGAAAATTTGGGTGCAGCAGAAATTTATGTTCAGGCAAGTGTATGCGAGAGTCATTTGCATACAAATGTGAAGCCTGTCATTGCCAAAAAAATGATAAGACCGTGGGAAGAGATTACTCATAATAAACACAGAACTAGCTTTGGATATAATATATTAGATGTATCTTTCCACATTCCATATTTTTCTAAACCTATACAATTCTGAAGTGCTGGATTTCCAGATGGTGTTGTTCCAAAACAAGTTGTTGATAGATGCTAATAGTGTAATAGAGTTGTACATGTCAAATATCAATGTTTGATCTTCACCCATGTAAGAATTGTGGAAAGCACAATCACCATACAAATAGATGTTCCATAAAGAAGACTACTGCAAGAGAGTAGTTAAATTTTGGATGGGTAGCTTCTTGGGATTGGACAAAAACAACCAAGAAGATTTACTAGTCATACCGAAGAAAATGTTTGAGAGTGATGACCAACCTTGTAGTAACGAAGAATAATTCTCATCCTTTATCCAACAAGGGGGGGGAATTGTTTATGGTCTGCTACAGGTTCGAGTTCGAGATGTCAAGTTTGTTTGAGATGTCAAGCAAGCTTGAGTCAGAGTTGAGTTGATTGAGTTGTTTGTGAACAAGCACTTCCATACTTAGATTTTTTTTGAGGAACTGATACGATAGTTCCAGAGTTTGTCGTCACCTTAAAACCACATTTTTTGTTGTTCTAAGAACTTCTATGAAGGTTCCAGAGTTGGTGTTGGTTGAGACCTTGAGTTCTCCCATATTTGTTTGTGGTTATCCTTAAAAACCATTTCTTGAGAGACATTCAACTCTTGGTTGAGATTCATTTTTTCATTTTGAGCTCTCATTCTTGGACTTTGGTACATCCCTTCAGATTAAGGGAAGAATTTTAGATAGCTAATCCTCAAGGTTAAAGATTGGGTTAGTTTGAGTAGTTATTGGAGTTCAAGAAGACCCGGAAACTAATTCAACTATTTCCTATATGTATTAATATGTACACATTATACATCATTGATAGAGATCAATATACATTTGATTTTGGTTTCCAATTTGTGTGTTTTAGAAATGGAGCTTTGGGTTGGCTATTGTTAGATTTTTTTATTGTTATCTGATAAAGTTTACTTTCCACATTGGAGCATATCGTTGGGCATTGACCCGATATAGGGCCTGAATTTGTATATTGAAAAGATAAATTGTAACATTGGGAGACTGTCTATGGACTTTTGGATGTAAAATGAAGGTAGAATGTGTGTGCTTCAGTTTTAACTTTCGGTTATTTGTGGAAAATAGATCTTCTATGTAAACAACCTTTATTAATATAAAGCAGCTTGGTTTTTCTGGGTCGAAAAAAGGACAAAGGACACATTACATGTAGGATTGTTTTTCAAGAAATAGGCACAGATATATTTATTTGAAGCAATATATGTACTTACGCAGTGACCTGTTATAATGTAATATAGATAAAACTATTCTCTTATGACGTAACATCTTGAAATTCCTCCTAGGATGAGGTGATGTAACAACTATCATATTATCAATAATTTTCGCTGCACCACAGGATTGAAAATTATTCATGCTGTTGAGGAACACATTCCTAATCCTCACTATTACTATCAGACTCATTCATCTACCTACAGAAGACGATCCCACAAACATCGCCCCGTTGTTGCAATCGAGTGCACTGGTGATGGCATATTGATCGCCATAAGAGGAGGCGAAGCAAGAAACTTTGCAGTTTGGCGTGAAGAGACTGGAAGTCACATAATTGGATTCTCCTCCCATGATGCGCACCACCACACCCACCTTCATGGGGCTCCTATATTCTGCCCCATATTTCTATCCAAGCACACTGCTCACATTGGGGATAAGGGAGTAGATGAATAGGTGCAAAAAAAAAAACAAAACTCAAAATTCAAAGTTGTTGGATTGGTATGGAACTTGGATGACCGTGTAGTGCTCATCATCTTGAATGTGGTGCAACTCGTTTCACACGAAACGAACTTTGTATGAATCCATAAACGAGTTCTATTTACTTTCCCAAACAGGGGAATTTTTAAAAAAATGGACAGCCCATTCAGCTGTTCATACTGCTAATGTGGCACTAACCAAGCAGGTTATATGGTTGTTAAATTGTTCAATGGGCTCCTCAGCGAATGATATCGTTCCAAGTGGTACATTCTTATTGGTCGAATTTCTATGGTTTTGATTGGTTCAAGGAGTGGCCAACCACGGGCTGACACATGGCCCAGCTGGATGCCGCCACGTGGCAACCTCGGAGGCCACCAAAAGTTTTATTATAGTCCGAGAGGAGGCAGCAGGGGTTGAACCCGCGACCTCCCAACGCTAATCCAAAGTCTTTGCCAATACACCATATGCCATGTCACCTAACCTTATAGTTTGCGCATTCTATTTAATGAAAGGTTATCACATTGTTTGGGGGGAGGGTCATCCCATGGAGCCAACCCTTGGTTATATGTCGTGCATGCAACCACCGCGGAGGAGGAGTGGGGGCCCGGCCGACGGGGGCGGGCCACTGGCCTTAGCCTCAGGCATGTGGAAACAATTTTCAAAACTTAAGTGTTAGCAAGCATTTTAACTGTTTGGAAATTTCACCCAATTTTCGACAAAATTGTCACTCCGTTAGTGCACTTTGCAGGCCAAATTGTAGGATGATGCCGGATTTTGGGGAATTTACGATGTGATTAGTAGAATATTGGGAAAGGTCATAACTGCTTCAATTTTTTACCAAATCAAGAGCAGAAAGAGACTACACATGCTTTTTGGGCATTATGGAGCCATTGGAATAGGTTTCAAAGAATTATGAGCATTGTAAACTGATGTATTCACATTTTTTAGCATAATAGAGAGGGTCAATCCATTGGAAGCTAGACCAAGGAGACGTATCCCAGGAGGGGTGAACTCCTTCATCATGTGCTGTTGTGATATTTTTTATGGTGATGTTTATGTTTGTCATTTGTTGTTGTTCAGTCATTTGTTTATGTTAATTTGCAAATGAAAATTACATAAAAACACTCAAAAACCCATGTTTAAACTTGCAAACAATCACATGAATCCTCAAGCATATTTAAGATAATCTAAAAAGAAATTTGAGCACAACAAAACTAATTTTCTTAATCATATCAAGTTTGTTATCAGAGCTCTTGGTTTTTGATGAGCCTAATCATTGGGTGATTATATGGGCCTTAATTCACCTCCTAGCTTAGTCAAACCAACTATTCTCACAACTTATTGCATACTTTTTATTATATTTTGTTTATGAGATGAGTTAGAGTTGGATATTTTTCTTTGTGGTCTAACGTGCATTTAACGTGGGATTAAAGGATAAAAGCAAGGAATTTTGGCAAAGAACTTCGTCAAAACTGGAATTGGATACGGAAGAGGAATTATAGGAGGTAAATACTCCTCATTTACTACCCCTCCATTCAAATATTCCTCCATCAGTTTGGAGTGCAAACAACCAAATCATGAGGACTATAAGGTAGTCGAGCAAGTGAAAGTCAAAGCACCAGTTTATCTCGAGTTTGGGAGTCGAGCCTCCCTAATTTTAAGGAACTTGTTGGAGACTTCAGATGTATAAGTAGAGAGGCCTAGGACCTTAGTAGGATTCAGAAATTTTATTGTAAAACTCTACTTTATTTTCGAGCTGCAAGGCTTGTGACAGTTTTTTATGTAACCCATTGTTTTGATAATAAGAATGAGTTTTGTTTTTAGCCAGCACTGAGTTAACTCAGAGGGTTGAAGCTCTTGGGTTAGGGCCCAACCCTGGCAACTAAGGCTCCTCTTTATTGTACATGTATACTAGCGTAGATTCATGGTTTAATCTTTCATTTGCTTAAGTAGTTGCATTTACATTACAACAGTGTAATGCATAGATTCATGGTTTAATCATTCATTTTCTTAAGTAGCTACATTTCCATTACAGTAGTGTAGCGTAGATTGGTTGTGTTTTAGTTTGCTTCTATTTGTGCCTTCTTTCAATTAGCAGGTTAGCCAGGAGTTCTTGCATGAAGTTTGTTGTCTTGATTCAGTACGAGGTTCATTTCATTGTCGTCTTTTTCCACCACTTTTTGCTCATATGTTCATTTCCTTTAGCATGAAATGCTTAAGAGGAAGTTAATAAAACATGTCTTGATCAGATTATACTCATATATTTCCTTACCATCCGATCCACAAAAAACCTAAGCAATCACCATCTGATTCATTTCAACGCTTGACTTTATGCGCTCTAGATCTCCAGATGAACAATGACAACAGGCAGGACCTTCACTTTTACTTGTGCATATAGCATTGTCACCTCCAAGTTTGTACGAACCCCGTGTTGATAAGTAAAGCTAGTAGCCTAGGAGTTGTAGCATCCTTGCTGCAATACTAGCACTCATCACTTTTTGGTGTTGTTGCCGAGGACGTGTCTGAGTAACATGTGATTACTGCTTTCTTTTCTTCTATTTCTAGTCTGCTTTCTTTTCTTCTATTTCTAGTCTCCAATTTTCTACCATTAGTTTATTTCTGCAAAAGTAATCTAGTAGTTTCCTTTCTTTCATTTTTCATTATCTACTTTCCTTTCCATTGTGCAAGTAGAATTTCAATTCAGCAAGTAGTTTCTTTTTGTCAATAGTTTTCATTTAATCAACACTTTCGTTTCTGCAAAGTACTTTTCATCTTAAAAAATCTTATAAAATTCAACCCAAAAACATTTCCTTTCATGCCTCGTAGGAATATGGACAATTTAGGGAAATTCTTACCAAATACCCCCACTGCATCCAACAGCCAACCTTCTCTCTTCTTCGGTGGCTGTGAACGCGAGGAGCCTTTAGGTGAGGAACCTGACATATTTTAAGAACCTACAGGGGAAGAAGAAGAAGAGGAATCCATTCCTACTGAACCAATGGCTAAAAACCAAAATGACAGAGGAAATAGATAGAGAATTGAGAGTGCCTTCCCCATCAGGGAAACCAATGGGGACACTAAGATGTAGAATATAAGCCCCTCTTCTCTACCTCATTTCCATGGCCTAACCATAGAGGACCCTGACACTTTCATATTTGAGTTTTTTGTTATACGCCGAACCTATGACTATAAATATGATGAGAAAAAGTTAAAATTGCTTCCATCTACCCTCAAGGATGCAGCATTGCGCTTGTTCATGGGTTTACCTAGAGATAACATCACAACTTGGGCTCAGATGCAACATGTTTTTAACAAAAAATATAGGGACTGCTGTAGGTCAAAGGATACTAAATAAGAGATTTTCAAGATGATCATGGGCTAGGATGAATCCTTAGAGTACTACAAAGAAAGATTCTATCTCAGTTACAAAAGGGCCAGGTGCACACTTGACCCTGAATCACCAAAGTTGGTCTTTCTCAGAGGAGTAAGGGAAGATCTTCTAGATACCTTACACTTGTTAGCAGGAGGATATTTCTACCAATTACCCTATGATTATATCAAGACTGTCTTTAGAAACCATTCTAGGGAAGCTAAGAAAAAGGGTAGGAGTAGTCAACCTATGGCCAGTACATCATCTTCCAACTCATCCATCAAGGGTGAAATTGGAAATATGCTAGAAGATTTCAAAAGTGAGATGTTTTAAACCCTTGCCTTGCGATTGGACACCATGAATATCTAAAGGAAGCAAGAGGAAGCATAGAAAGCCTTGGCCGTATTTTGTCCTAGATGCACCAAGAGGCATCCTAGGAACGAATGTCCATTGAATTGCATTGAGATTTGCTCAGTCTGTGAAGAAAACCACTCCACAGACAAGTGCCCTTCTTTACCCAGACTCAAAGATGTATATCAAGGAGCTAAAGTGGTCACTGAGCAGCTTTGCTACATCAACCAAAGGAGACCTCCTAGGCCTAAACCACACTAGTAGGGTATGCAAGGGTCATCCCATGCATATTACAACCCCAACCAAACCACAACTATACCTTCTTGGGGATCCCCTGCTCATCCTTCCTTGTCTACACCCCCTCCTTGGTGCTATGCATCTCAATATAATTCCCAGCCAGCCAACCAATCATCTCAACCTTACATTCTGCCACAACCTCAGTGGAATAACCCACTCCAGGGGTGGAGGCTCCAATACAATAATGCTCTAGCTCTATTGCCTCCACCACCTACCTAGCCACAAATCCTACACTCTGGTCCACCCAAGCAACCTTAGATGCCTACCCAGCCAAATCCAAACATAAACAATAGGCATGCTCAACAAGTATACAGTGGACAGACATCATACCCAGCTTATGTTGTAGACATCTAGGAGATAAACATAAGATCTAGGAGAATTCTCCCAGATAACCAACCTCCCTCTCCACATAGGGAGGTTGAGGAAGAAAGAGAGGAAAGCAACCTTAAAGTAAATCCACCCTTTCCTGAGAGATTAGCCCAACAACTCTAGCATACCCCAGAAGAAACTGAACTTCTGGGAGAATTGAAAGATTTATGTGTAAATATCCCCCTTCTTT
Source organism: Pinus taeda (assembly GCA_000404065.3). Taxonomy (NCBI): domain Eukaryota; kingdom Viridiplantae; phylum Streptophyta; class Pinopsida; order Pinales; family Pinaceae; genus Pinus; species Pinus taeda. Next base: position 41,944 of record APFE030571562.1, read on the forward strand.
AGGCAATAAAAGATGTTCCCATTTACAATAAGTTGATTAAGGAGAAATTCTTCAAGCATCTAGGAAGAAGAAAAAGGGATGCCCCTACCATTAATGTCATTGGGCAGCTGTCTGACTTAATGTTGGGGCAGGTAATATGTCCAAAATATTTGGACCTTGGAAGCCCTATAGTAGATGTGCACATCAATGGCACCATTGTCCCACACACTTTAATCGATCTTGGGGCTGCCATTAATGTGATGACCAAGGACACCTTGCTCAAGCTCAACCTCCAAGGGTCATTGATGAAGACCACAACAATTCTGCAACTTGCAGGCCATTCCATAGTCACCCTTGAGGGAATTGTGGAGGATGTGATGGTCTCCATTGACTCCTAGAAGTACCCTACATATTTTCTAGTTCTCCAACCTAAGGCTAAACTTATTGGTTACCCTCTCATCCTTGGGAGGCCATGGTTGGCCACAGATGATGCTTACATTAGTTGTAGAGCTGGGAATATGACCATCAAGAACGAGCATATGTCCAAGCAATTAGTCCTATACCCTCCTGCTCAACCTTCTCTAGAGCATGATTTACCTTTATGGTTGGAGGAGGAGGAAGAAGATGAGGTTTATTCAGCCCAACTTTATGCTTTGGAAGCAACCATAGGAGGAGGACAACAAGATGACGATGACTTAATTGAACACCTGCTCCAAAGTCCAACTCCTATTTCGTTACCATTAGAAGAAGAAGTAAGGGAAACCCAAAACAATCATCCAATTGACTAATGCTTGGCCAATTCCAATCCATTTCACATCAAAACCATAGAATTTGGCCCAGAGAAAACTTTGAAAATTAATCCATCTCTTTCTTCTCTTGAAGAGGAAAAACTATACAACATGTTGAGAGAAAACCTAGAAGCCTTTGCTTGGAGTTACAAGGAAATGAAGGGAGTACACCCCTCAGTATGTACTCACCACATATACATCAAAGAAGGTTGCAAGCCGGTTTGGCAACCACAAAGGAGGATGAATCTAGCTCTTAAAGATATAGTCAAAGAAGAACTGCAAAAACTACTAGATGCAGGATTCATTTACCCTATCTCTCACAGTGAGTGGGTCTCTCCTTTAGTGTTAGTTCCCAAGAAAAATGGTAAGTGGAGGATTTATGTCGATTACAGGGAGTTGAACAAAGCCACCAAAAATGATCATTTTCCCCTACCGTTCATTGAGCAAGTGCTAGATGACTTGGTAGAGAAGAAGTTATTTTATTTCCTAGATGGATTTAATGGGTACAACCAAATCCAAATCTGCCCAGAAGACTAGGATAAGACCACATTCACTTGTCCTTGGGGTACTTTTTCCTATAGGGCCCTTCCTTTTGGCCTATGCAATGCTCCTGCCACTTTCTAAAGAGCAGTCTTGAGTATTTTTTATGAATTAGTACATGGTGCAGTGGAAATTTATATGGATGACTTTACACCTTATGGCTATGATTTTCAAGAAGCCCTGACTAACCCAGGTAAAGTATTTCACAAATGCATTGAAATGAACCTGTCTCTCAGTCCAGAAAAATGTGAATTCTTAATGACTAAAGGTACCATGCTAGGTCATTCAGTATCTCAGCAAGGACTGCAGGTGGACCCAAACAAAATAGAAATCATCCAAAGGGTCCCACCTCCTCAAAAGCAGAGGGAAGTCAGGTGTTTCTTGGGGTTAGATGGATACTACTGAAGGTTCATAAAGGACTTTTGCAAGTTGGTCTCTCCTTTATTTGGGTTGTTGGCCAAAGATTCTGAGTTTATATGGTCAAAAAGATGTCAAGAGGCCTTAGACATTTTAAAGGGTAAGTTAACCATTGCACCAATTCTTCGAGGCCCAAATTGGGCCCTCCCTTTTCATATTCATGTTGATGCCTCACACAAAGCCATAGGAGCAGCCTTAGGTTAGGTAGAGGAGAAATTTCCCTATGCCATCTATTTTATTCGTAAGAACTTGTAAAAGGCTGAGCTAAATTATACTGTGACTGAAAAGGAACTCCTAGTTGTTGTGCATTCCTTAAACAAATTTAGGCATTACATTACAGGGTACCAAACATTTGTGCATACTGACCATCCTGCAATCAAATATTTAATGAACAAACCAAATGTGAATGCTAGAATTATAAGATGGTTGCTTTTATTACAACAGTTTGATCTAACTATTGTTGATAAGCCTGGTAAGGAAAATGCTATTGCGGGCTTTCTATCTAGGATGAATTTGCCTGCAGGTGAAGAAGGAATGGTGGATGACTAGTTACCAGACGAGCATTTGTTTACTATTTTAGTTTCTCTCCCCATGGTTTGCTGATATAGCAAACTATTTGGTATCAACACAGTTCCCACCAAACTTTCCCTCTAAAGAAAAGAGAAAGATAGTCAGCAAAAGCGCCCCCTTCACCTGGATTGGGGGAAATCTTTTCAAACTTGGCCCAGATCAAATATTGAGAAGGTGTGTAAGGGAAGAGGAAGTTTTTGACATCCTTCTGGCCTGTCGTGATGGGCCTTATGGAGGTCACTTTGCAGCAAAGAGGACAACATTCAAAGTGTTACAAGTGGGCTATTATTGGCCCACTCTTCATCAAGATGTGCAAAAGTACATTAGTCAGTGTGATCGGTGCCAAAGGATGGGAAAGCATACTCCAAGAGATGAAATGCCCCTACAACCTCAAGTAACTTTCAAGCCATTTGACAAGTGGGGCATGGACTTCATTAGGCCTATCAAATCACCTTCGAAGAAAAAATAGTGCATTATTGTGTGCACTGATTATTTGACTAAGTGGGTTGAAACCAAGGTGATTAAGGCAACAATAGAAGAGAAGGTGGTTGAGTTCCTAAGGCAGAATGTATTCTACAAATTTGGGTACCCTAGAGAGCTAGTCACAGACCAAGGTAGCCAGTTTACCTCCAACATGATTGAAGAACTTCTCAGCCATCACAAAATCAAGCATAGGACCTCCACTCCTTATAATCCACAAGCTAATGGGCAAGTGGAGGTGACCAACATGGCACTGGAGAGCATCTTAACCAAGGTAGTGAGCAGTAGTAGGAAGGATTGGGCAAAGAGACTAGTTGAGGCCACCTGGGCCTATAATACAACATGGAAGACCACCACTAGATTTACACCCTATGAGCTGGTCTATTGGAAAAAGGATTTGTTGTCCATTGAATTTGAATATAAAACATTGAGGATGGTAACTCAACTATATTTGGATCTTAGTCATGCATAGAAAGAAAGATTGTTCCAGTTGAATGGCTTGGATGAATTCAGAATGCAGGCCCTCCTACATACAGAGATAATTTATCTTCAAACGAAGATATGGCATGATAGACATATTAAGGAGAAGCAATTTGAAGAGGGAAATTGGGAATTGTTATATGATTCTAGGTATAAAGACTTCAAGGGCAAGCTAAGGACAAGATGGCTCAGACCTTATGTGGTGGAAGTATGCCATGATAATGGTTCAGCGCAAATCAGAACTATAGATGAAGAAGCCATTCCATTGCTTGTTAATGGACACTGATTGAGAATGTACAAGAGACCTTTATCAAAGAAAGAGTTCATTGACAATATCAATAAAATAGTGATGATGGTGGTGCAAGTTCCAGCTTCTCCCTCATCAGGTCATTGAAAAAAAAAGAAAAAAAATAACAAGGACTCAGTTGAAAACCTCCATGAGGAACCTGAGTCCCATATTTGGGTTGAAAACCTCGTGAGGCAGCCCAAGGATGAGAAAAAACAGAAAGAAGAATAAGAAGATCCCTAGGTGAAAACCTTACTTGAGGTGGTTAGGGCAAACATCTAGGGTGAAATCCTCTTTGAAGCAACCTAGGTGTTTTTCAAAAAAAAAAGAGAGATAAAAAGATGTAATTGTTATTTGCAGGTGGATGAGAAAGACAGTCAAGGAGCAAAAACAGGATCCAAAGGGAACCCTGCCTCTCACATATCCATATCCTCCACTCCCTACCATGCATCACTCCATCATTTATATCATTTTCCACTCCATTGCTTCAATTTATGCATAGATTGTGTTTTCTATAAGATCCGTTGTATTCCTACAGGATCCCCCGAAAACCTACAGGAAGTAATCCAAGGGTGAATGGTAGGTTGGTTAGGTCATGTAGCAGCCTATCCCACAGAATATCAATCATCGGCTACAGGTCTTCACTAGGATGGTCCAAGAGCTCCAGACAGTAGATAGTAGAGGAGGAAGAAGAATGACCATGTAGCAAATAAACAACGAACACCTCTGATATTCGACAACTGCAACATGGCATCAAGACCACAAGTAAGTATCCCGCTCACTCACTCATATGCATTATTTGATCAAAAGTTGTAAGGGTTACAAGGTAGTTTGTTTATAAGTGAAAAGGTGGCCAGTTAACCTGGCCACTTTCGACAAAGCGGACAGTCAGGTGGAAAAAATGAATTTTTTAAAAAAATCAAAAGAGAATGCAAGAGTCCAAAAACAGTGATTTATATTTTATGGCATTCAAATCCGATGTAAGGTGGGGCCCTAACCCATATTAAAGTTCGAGCAATATCATAAGATTTAAGTAAGTGTGGGTTTGAGAGGCAGATAAAGTGCTCTACGGGGGAGAAACAAGCACGATTTATAACTCAGGCTCAACCCCCGGACTTGACCATGACGTCAAGGTGTTTGACCGAGATCTACGGCCTGAGATTGTTGCAGGGGGTTAAAGCCTGATGAACATCCCGTACACTTCCTACCCCCGCAGTGGGCCACCCCAATCGCTCCACTCCATGTCATCTTCCACCCTCATTCATTACTGTCCACCTCATTCATCGTACCTCATCACCTCATCTTCCTTTCCATAGATACAGTGTTGTTTATGGCTACCATTTTAGGATTCTTTAAGAACTAAGACTTCGGGTAGAAACAAAAGTTCACCAAAGACTTAGCATACCCTATTTCTTGATGCAGTCACTCATAGACTCTAACAAAAAAGTAAAGGAAGGGAATTCCCAACAATTGGCTCACCGTGGGTTGATCAGGATCCTCATTGACGATGCCCTCCAAAACCTCAGGATCCCTATAACATGATTAGTCTTCAGAGAATTACCAGCAGAGGATGTCATGAAAATCCTCACCTACGATGTTAGTTGTTCTGTCAGTGAGGAGGAGGAAACACAAAAAGAAGAAGATACATAGATAGATGGGGATGAGATGGATGTATAAGAAACTAATATAGAGGAACATGATGAAGGATAAGAGAAGGAGGATGATGTTGAAACAGAGAAGAAAATGAAGGAAGAAACTGATGGAGATGAGAAAGAACAACAAGAGGAAGAAGATAAGAAAAACAAAGAGCTAAGTGGCTTAAGGGACAGAGAAGCAATAATGAGAGATCAACTTGAGAGGGAAAATGCATGGCTAAAAGGATAGCTACAGGAAAGGGAAAACCAACTAGAATGTATGGCTAGCCTCTCCTTGGAAGCCATCCAGTGTAGGATGCTAGCTAAATACTATACTCTTTACGTCAGAGAACAATGGTTGCAATTTCAAATTAAAACACTAGCACAAAGAGGCACCATGCCATTTCAGGACTACATGCAGTTTATTGATCTTTGTGATCAAAGTACACTAGAGGATACGGCCAAAATGGCTGAGTTTTACTTGCACAACATGGCCCTCACAGACATGAATGTTTAGGATCCTAATGTCGAGCTAGGAGATCTACAATTAATGGCTTTGGCATCATGGATGAACCATGAGGAGTCAAGGGCTGCAGAGATGAAAAGAATATTGGCCAAAGAGAAAAATGAACCTCTTTTCATCAGAGCTAAAAAATCAAATCTCATGGCCCTAATCAACACCCATAATCTAGTTTCAAATGATCTTCAGCTGGCACCTAGATATCTTGCTGCCCAAGAGCAAGCAATTTCACATTTTGAGGATATGTTTAGGCTACTAGGAGATTATGGTATACATGCCTACTTAAGTGTTGGAAATAATACTGAGAGGGGGGAGGTGAATCAATATTAGCAAATCAATAACTTTTTCATTTCCATACTCAGATTCATATAGGCTACTTCAGTTAAGGGAACCCGCGTGTACACGCAATTGTGTCTAATGCAACTAGTGTATATCCAGTAAACTTATGATTCAGTTAATTCATTAAATGTTGATCTTTAATTAGTGCATCAGAACTTCATTAACCATATGAAAAGTAAACAAGTGCAGTAAAACAGAACAGATCACCACACACAAGAAGCACACATGAACACCATGATGTAAGGTGGAAACCCAATGTGGGTGAAAACCACCTGCTGCAATTCGTCTCTATCTTCTTTTAATAAGAAACTTCTTTTTACAAAATTTCTGTACTGGAGTAGTCTTATACCAGTACGTAGGCTTCTACCTGCAGAAGGCTACAACCTCCTCTCATTCTCCAGCTTCTCCTCAAAGGGAGCTACAACCCCCTTTGCTTTTGTACTAGCCGATCCATTTACTAGCACGTAGGCGCCAGCCTACTGAAGGCTCCAACCTTCACTCATTTTCTAGCTACTACTGGAAGGGAGCTACTAGCCCTTGGCTCTTGTACTAGCCAATATGTTTACCAGAACGTAGGCACCGGCGTACAGAAGGCTACGATCTTCTTTCTTCCTCCAAGGACCATGTTTCATAAATTTTCATACTGGATACTCCTGAAGCACAACACCATAATCTAAAGGCCACGTTTCATCCAATTTTCATACTAGACCCATCAATCAATCACCACTTGCATCATCAATCACTAAATCACCCAACACTAAATCAGTAAAACCCAGCCAATAAAAACACAGTCACCAAAACACAGAGCAGATCACAGAATTCTACAACAATATTCAAAAGCAACTATATCATCAAAAATCAATGCATTAGAGTGCATACACTACGTCGAAGAGCCGAACCAGCGTGTATATGCAACTTCACCAAAGCGAACCAGCGCATATGTCATCAAATACTTACATATAACTTCCCTGCACTTCCCGACTTCAGACATACCCAGATCATCACATATACAAGGATAATACGTGTGTTAGCAACCAGATCTAGTCCATCAGATCTCATAAAGATAAATCATTATGATCCTGATCCATTATTAGATCTCATCCATCAATATTGAAGCTAAACACAATCAACCAATCTGAATATGTAGAATACTGACACTAGTAAACAGTCACTAGAACTTAGAACTTTGCATCAACAACTAGAACCACCTGTGACTTCAAACATCATAGTTTATATGGTCACGCTATTTAGATGTATCTAACATGTGTATGTACGCGCTTTTATCATAGTCAACTAGCGTATACATATATAAATATTCATTCATGATTTGCAGCTATTCCAAACTTGAGTTATACCCAGATCATAATATTTACAGAACATTACATGCGTTTGTATACAGATCTAGGATAAGCATGATCAAACCATATAGATATGATTCATTCCAAGCCATAAGATCCTGATCCATCATTAGACCTTGTCCTCCATCAACCGCTAAGATTCCTCCTTGGCTCAGATCAAGAAAAGAATCATAAACCCATAACCTGCATACTGGATCTCACACTTCATCAGATATTCAAGACTTTCTCCATCCCTTTGCCTAATGATCTTCTCCTCCTTTTATAGTCTTAGGCCTTACTCAATACCATGGTCCAAAACCACTTAGAACCAATACCTTGGTTTAAATACCTTGGGTCAATACCTCGAACCAAATACCATGGACCAATACCAAAATGCCATGGTCCAAATACCAAGGACCAAAAACATAGTTTCCGACATGTACACACTTTTCTTTGCATGAAAGTGCGTGTATACGCATACACATCTTCTGCTCAATGAACCTGCGTATATATGTAGCTTGGTCAAGGTAAACTTGCGTATAACTCTTTTTCTTTCATTCTGTGAGACTGAACTGTGATGCAATCCTGTAGTACTTTGATCTTCATCATCAAGGACAACACCTGTATCATAATGTTAACTTGCTGCACTATGAACTGTCATTTCCTTTGAACTTCCCCGCATCACATTTGTTAACACAACTACCATGTATTAATGTCACTCCTGATATCCATTGTGAAGATTCATCTAGTTACCATGTATAAGTGAGTTGTTCTGCTACAAGAGGGTTGCTATCAAGTACAACACATTCATCATAATGCCAACAATCTCCCCCTTTGGACTTGATGACAACAACAACACCAAGTCACTCTCCTCCTTTGACATCAAGGGCAAAGGGAGGACCAAGATCTTCTCTCCCTTGATATACATTTTGCTGTCCATAACCCCCCTGAGTAAATGCTGAAATCTCTTATTGAGCTCCCCCTTTGTACATGCCAATATGTACCAATCCGTCCATGCTCCCCCTAAGCACATGTCGAGTCTGCAAAAAAAAATATTGAGAGAATAACACGACTCTACAATTCAACCAAGTGAGTATGACCTTCCTATCACCAATGACTCAAACATACATCAATTTCCCAATCAAGTGGGGATATACTTGACTCATCCACCCAACCAAATGGGGATACACCAAAAGCTTATACATGATAAAACAAGAACATTACATCATCCATCCCAGGCATAGTGGGGAAACAAAATAGGTCGTTACATGACCTTGATGATAAAAGATATACATGACATATAGAGACCAAATACCTAAACAAAACCATGATAATTGTCAGCAACTATCATACACAATGTATGATCTTGTGCATAAGCATCTGTCAACAACATCTAGACCAGCAACCTGTATATGTCCATTAGTGTAGATAACATCAACTTGTGACTAGGTATGTTTGCATCAATTCATCCTCTTGATCTTGAGCATTGTCATAACCTTCCATGAATCAATTCTGCATATGTCATACAAAATCATTCACATTATATCATATGTGCAAAACATCATAGTCATCACATCATCATCAAGATCTGCATGATCTTTTATACCATCCATGTATCTGATCAACATATGAACTCATCGTCATCATGTCTTCAAATAGTTATGTCTTCATGTGATCTGCAATAACTCCATTATCTTGACCAACCAACAATGCAACTTCATGTATCTAGCATACTGTATATATCACTATGTATCTAGCAAACCTTGAGCTCAAGATCTTTTGTCAAGACTTCTTGATAAGAACTATAGGAATCCTACATCATAACTATATTATATGATCTTTATGCATATGACGACGGTAGCATATGAGTGACTCATCATCAAGTAATGAAGTTGTGTATTCAAGCTTTGTACTTCTCCTTATCCTTATGAAGACTACCATGTAAGAAACATATGTGCATCATCACAAATTTGATCTGAACACCAACTATGTAACCCCAAGAATCATATGACATGTTGTCATGGACAACTCATAACCGTATCATAGCAAGATGTATTACTTAACCATATAAGCATCATCACCAAGGACTTCTAACCATAATGCCAAAAATGCATTATTCAAAGCATAAGCTCTCTTTGAACCTGTGCCATCTGTTTACTGTCAGATTTGATCATGCATATATTAGCAAGAAGTATCAAGGCGTCATCATCATCATCAAGTTAGGATCAAAAACACTTCTAAACATCTTATGAGTATCAATACGTTTCCACACATCATCAGTAGATGGTAACCATTATCAAACAGAGCAAATAATGGACTGAATCATATCAAACCCTTTTTCCTGAGCTTGTCCTATTTCTTTTCCTCAAACTAACATATACGCGACTGTGCAGTGACTACCTCGCGTATATACGGAACTTCTCATCATGAAAATTGCATATGAGATTTAGAACACTGAAGTTTCACACTTTTAGCTCCCTCTGAGTCTATTATTTTTGTACATTGTGTTGTGCCACATCTTTCTGACTATACTTCCTTCCTCTTCCATATCTTCAAGTGTGATGATGTTTTCTCCTTTTGGTATGGTTCCTGTACTTTGTTCTTGCATTCCTTTGCTATATGGCCAAGCTTGTTACATGCATAACATCTCATATGTTTCATATTCCTTCTATAGCAGTCAATGGCTTTGTGACGAAACATATTGCAAGAAAAACAATATCCCTTAAAGTACCTGGATCCTTCTGTGTGATGGTCTTGAACCATTTTTCTTCTGCATCTGGCTGCAACATGTCCAAAATTATGACATATATAACATTCAACATTATTCAATTGAGAAAATGACCGACTATCACTTCCATAGTTAGGAGTAAAAGATTTTCTTTGAAGAATTTCTTTCCTTGGTTGTTGACCTCTCATCTCCTTGTTGAGCATTTCAGATTTTGCATTAGAGTCCCTTGTCTTACTTAGTGAACTAGATTCACCTTCGACAGATTCATGAAAACCAAGACCAGTTTTGATAGCGGGAGACCTTTGACTACTAAGAATATCATCCAAGATCTTAGTACTATCTTGAAATTGTAAGAGCTTATCCTTTTCTTATAATCTATCATTTAAAATATTTACCTCAACCTGATGTTGCTCTTCCTTTTCAAGATACTACTTCTTCATGATTCCTTCAGCTTTTCTTCCTTCTTTCGACTGATGTCTTAATTCAAGAACTTCATTTTCTTATTTTTCAAGAGCTTGGAGTAGTTCTTTATTCTGCTTATTTGATTCTTCAAGATCTTCTTCTAGCGAGAGGATCTTAGCTTGAAGACTTTCATAGTAACTGGATCTTTCTCTGAGTTTCTTGATTGTTGTGCTCCTTTCATTTACTCCATTTCTTAATGATGTCACTTCATCTTGTAGCTTTTGACATTGATCTTCCTTTTCCTTGAATTGCTTCCTTACCTTGTTTCCTTCCTCTAGTTGAGCTTTTAGTTTGGTAGCTTCTTCGTTGGAGGCACATTCCCTTTTGTCCAATAGATTTTGTTGATCTATAATTTTATCTGTAAGCCTTTTAAATTCTACCTCTATTTGATATATTTCTTTCTTACCCATAAGAGCAAATTCAGTTTTTTCGCTCTCACTTTCATCATCTTCAAATGGATGGAGAAATGTATCACCAGAGGATAACAAATTCATACCGGAAAGTTCTTTTGCTTGTTCATCTTCATTCTGAGGTGATTCTGAATCTAAAATGTTTCTTCCACATATTCCCCAATCGATTCTCCCACTGTCATAGTTCTTCTGAGACGTCTTCTTCTTCTGAGGCGCTTTCTTCTTTAGCTTCTTTCCCATTGTTCTACGGATCTCCTTCAAGCAATCAAGCTTCTACCAAAGTACTTGCTCTAATACCAATTGTTGGAAATAATACTAAGAGAGGGGGGGGGGTGAATCAGTATTAGCAAATCAATAAATTTTTCATTTCCATACTCAGATTCATATACGCTACTTCAGTTAAGGGAACTCGCGTGTACACGCAACTGTGTCTAATGCAACTAGCGTATACCCAGTAAACTTATGATTCAATTAATCCATTAAATGTTGATCTTTAATTGGTGCATCAGAACTTCATTAACTATATGAATAGTAAATAGGTGCAGTAAAATAGAACAGATCACCACACACAAGAAGCACACATGAACACCATGATGTGAGGTGGAAACCAAATGTGGGTGAAAGCCACCTACTGCAATTTGTCTCTATCTTCTTTTAATAAGAAACTTCTTTTTACAATATTTCTGCACTAGAGCAGTCTTATACCAGTACGTAGGCTTCTACCTACAGAAGGCTACAACCTCCTCTCGTTCTCCAGCTTCTCCTGGAAGGGAGCTACAACCCCCTTTGCTTTTGTACTAGCCGATCCATTTACTAGCACATAGGCGCCAGCCTACTGAAGGCTCCAACCTTCACTCATTTTCTAGCTGCTACTAGAAGGGAGCTACTACCCCTTGGCTCTTGTACTGGCCAATATGTTTACTAGAACGTAGGCGCCGACCTACAGAAGGCTACGATCTTCTTTCTTCCTCCAGGGACCATGTTTCATAAATTTTCATATTGGATACTCCTGAAGCACAACATCATAATCTGAAGGCCATGTTTCATCCAATTTTCATACTGGACCCATCAATCAATCACTAAATCACCCAACACTGAATCACTAAAACCCTGCCAATAAAAACACAATCACTAGAACACAGAGCAGATCACAGAATTCTACAACAATATTCAGAGCCAACTGTATCATCAAAAATCAATGCATCAGAGTGCATACGCTACTTGGAAGATTCGAACTAGTGTGTATATGCAACTTCACTAAAGTGAACCAGCGTATATGTCATCAAATACTTACTTATAACTTCGATGCACTTCCCGAATTCAGACATACCCAGATCATTACATATAAAAGAATAATACATGTGTTAGCAACCAGATCTAGTCCATCAGATCTCATAAAGATAAATCATTATGATCTTGATCCATTATTAGATCTCATCCATCAATACTGAAGCTAAACAAAATCAACCAATCTGAATACACAGAATACTGAGACCAGTAAATAGTCACCAGAACTCAGAACTTTGCATCAACAACTAGAACCACCTATGACTTCTAACTAGAATCTCCTAGATGTATCTAACATGCATATGTACACACTTTTATCATAGTCAACCAGTGTATACATCTGTAAATATTCATTCATGATTTGCAGATATTCCAAACTTGAGTTATACCCAGATCATAATATTTATAGAACATTACATGCGTTAGTATACAGATCTAAGATAAGCATGATAAAACCATATATAGATGATTCATTCCAAGCCATAAGATCCCGATCCATAATTAGACCTTGTCCTCCATCAACCACTGAGATTCCTCCTTGGCTTAGATCAAGGAGAGCATCATAAACCCATAACCTACATACTAGATCTCACACTTCATCAAATATTCAAGACTTTCTCCATCCTTTTTCCTAATGATATTCTCCTCCTTTTATAGTCTTAGGCCTTACTCAATACCATGGTCCAAAACCACTTAGAACCAATACCTTGTTCTAAATACCTAGGGTCAATACCTCAGAACAATACCAAAATACCATGATCCAAATACCAAGGACAAAAAACTTAGTTTCCAACATGTATGCTCTTTTCCTTGCATGAAAGTGCATGTATACACATATGCGTCTTCTGCTCAATGAACCTGTGTATATACGTAGCTTGGTCAAGGTCAACTTCCGTATAACTCTTTTTCTTTCATTCTATGAGCCTGAACTGTGATGCAATCCTGTAGTACTTTGATCTTCATCTTCAGGGACAACACCTCTATCATAATGTTAACTTGCTGCACTGTGAACTGTCATTTCCTTTGAACTGCCCTGCATCACATCTGTTAACACAACTACCATGTATTAATGTCACTCCTGATATCTCTTGTGAAGATTCATCTAGTTACCATGTATAAGTGAGTTGTTTTGCTACAAGAGGGTTCCCATCAAGTACAACACATTCATCATAATGTCAACATTAAGGAGATGGAACACACTGCCACACAACTTGAAGATCAGAGAATATCACTCCCCTCAAAGGTTGAGAAAGGCACGCAACAAGACACCTAAGTATAAGCAAACAATGCAAAGGTTGAAGGTCAATTTTATAGGCCTAAAACTCAATCCACCACTACTCCTAGGGATGCTAGAAGGGAGAAAAGAAGAAGAGGAAAAGAGGCAATGGGAAGAAGTAGAAAGGAAAGTAGGCTTCTATGAACAAGAAGAAGAGACCACAACAGAGGCATGGGATGTCAGAGAGACTACCAGATCCATGAAGGACATGGACATTGACTAAGTTTCTCAAAGGATGAGCAACACTTTTAGTGGGGGTGATGATGATTCTCATCATTGGGTAATTATATGGGCCTTAATTCACCTCCTAGCTTAGTCAAACCAACTATTCTCACAACTTATTGCATACCTTTTATTATATTTTGTTTATGAGATGAGTTAGAGTTGGATATTTTGCTTTGTGGTCTAATGTGCATTTAACACAGGAGTAAAGGATAAAAGCAAGGAATTTTGGCAAAGACCTTGGTCAAAAATTGAATGGGACAAGGGAGAGGAATTAGAGGAGGTAAATCCTCCTCATTTACTACCCCTCCATTCGACTATTCCTCCATCAGCTCGGAGTGCAATCATCCAAATCATGAGGACTAGAAGGCAACTGAGCAAGTGAAAGTCAAAGCACCAGTTTATCTCGAGTTTGGGAGTCAAGCCTCCCTAATTTTAAGGAAGTCATTGGAGACTTCAGATGTATAAGTAGAGATGCCTAGGACTTCAGTAGGATTCATACTTTTGATTGTAAAACTCTACTTTATTTTCGAACTACAAGACTTGTGACAAGTTTTGATGAAATCCATTGTTTTGATAATAAGAATGAGTTTTTTTTTCGAGCTAACACTGAGTTAACTCAGAGGGCTGAAGCTCTTGGGTTAGGGCCCAACCCTAGTAGCTAAGGCTCCTCTTTATTGTACATGTATGCAAGAGTAGATTCATGGTTTAATCGTTCATTTTCTTAAGTAGCTGCATTTCCATTACAACAGTGTAGCGCATAGATTCATGGTTTAATCGTTCATTTTCTTAAGTAGTTTGATGCAGGCGCATGTGACTGAAGGGGAAAAATCTTTTGATTTATTCCAAAAATCAAAAATATTATATACAGGCAAGGAGTGGCATCCTTTGCCTGTTGTTTCTATGTTTTTTTAGTTAAATTTAGAAACTAGATAGGGAGGAAAAAAAACATGCCATCTTTTCTAGATAGGCTTAGAATAAGGCATGCTAGATTAGTTGTCTATGTGTGACTGCTTTTGTAATAAGGCAACTATGGATGATAAAAAAAAAAAAAGTTGTCAAACTTGGCCGCCAAGGGAAAAATCTTCTCTCATGTAGAACTCTAGTATATTTGTGTTAGTAAGTGGTAGGAAGATAAGGTCGAGTGCGCAGCTCTTCAATGAAAAAAAAGACAGTGCTTTGAATAAAGGAGGGCGTGTTTCTGTGTAGGAGGATAATTAGATATGTAAGGACTATGTATTCTTTTCTTTGCGGCCCATATATAATACAACTGTTTGGTATTGTTAAATAGAAAAGACTGACTGTGCATATTAAAGTCGCTGTGTCTGGTTATTTCCATAGAAATGTTTGTATGCGGTGGCAAATTATAAATACTGTGTATTCCAACCGGTGGCTCCATAATTGTGTATGCGGCGGCAAATTATAAATATTGTGTATTCCAACCGGTGGCTCCATGGTAAACCAATAGAAGCGCGTGGATTTTTATGGACAGTGAAATGTTGAAGGCGAAACCGGAGTATCAATGAGCTGAGGGCGCATCACAACCACAGCTAAAGGCTCGGTATGTTATCACTGTTGTATATGAATTGGGGTGCGTATGCAATCTTATGTGCAGGCGCTTATATTTGTGTTGTAACAGAAACTGTTGTGCGCATTAGATGTGGGTTGGGCTGTGTATTAATCCCAAATGAGTGGTTTCCCTCAAGCGTTTGCATAGCATACGATTATTACAGGGTCATAAGGAGAGGTTACATAATGGCGCCTTCGGCACAACTGCCTTTAGTGCGTTTGATGCGGTTGAAGACCCGCTTCTTCTCCGATTATTGTTTTTAATGCGATTCTCCAAATGTTTGGCTCAATGGCAAGGTTATAAGTGTGGAGTTTCATTTTATAATTTTGTTGAATACCGATAGCGCGCAGTGGGTGAATTTCATATTTGCTATTAAGTATATAAACTGTGAGCGTGGGAAGGGGTCCGTTGTAGAGCGGTCCTTAATCATTCATACCTACAACAAAATAGAGGCGTTGTGCGTGGATAAAATAAAAATGCAATTTAATCTTGTTTGGATTGACTGTGTGTGTATGAAAAGGCGTTGCACACTCTTTAATTAATTGTCAGGGAGAAGGAAGTGAAGAGGCACTGTGCACTCTTTAATATAGGATCTTGGTTGTTAGCAGGGTCACCCCTGCATCATTAGTGGTATCAGAGCCAACAACTGGCGTTGAGTTAAATCTCAGGAGCAATAGAAGGATGGCTTTCAGGTTGGAAGAGGACGAGGACGTGGACGTGGTGGAAGAGGACGAAAAGCTGAGAATGTCGAATTGAGGGAAGATATAGAGGAGCTGCGAGCTAGATTGGATGCGCTAACCTCCGACAGGAACATAGATGATGGAGACGTGAGTGAACCCGAAGCTGAAGCTACTGAGGAGGAAGCTGTAGAGATTTCTCCTGAGATGAGGCTCTTTCAGTCAGTGATGAAGTCCACAGGCCATGGAACCAGTTAGTACCAGTATATCAAGGAGGACTAAATCCAGAAGAAATGATCGACTGGATTAATAGTATGGAGAAATTCTTCGATTATGAAGAATTGGAAGATGAGAAGAAAGTAAAGTTTGCTGTCACCAAACTAAAAGGCCATACAGCACTTTGGTGGGACGGTGTGCAGGCGGAAAGGAGGAGATTGGGTAAGCAGCCAATCAAGAATTGAAGCAGAATGGTCGCGAAGTTAAAAGGTAAGTTTTTGCCCAGTAATTATCAGCAAACATTATTTAGACAACTGCAAAATCTTAGACAGAGAGCTTTAATAGTGAAGGAATATACAAAAGAGTTTTATAAGGTGATCATAAGAGATGGAGAAGCCCAGAATACAGATGAGAGGGTGGCAAGATATATGAATGGCCTCAGAATGGACATTCAGGATGATATAGGTTTACTGTCTCCAAAAACAGTAGAGGAAGCCTATCAGATAGCACTGAAGGCTGAAGAAAAAATCATGAGGAAGAAGTCTTCCAGAGGGAGAGGGACTTTCAAAGGAAAGGAAAGTCAAGGTGGTAGTGGAAGATCTACAGCACCTGCAGAAGGAGCTACCAGTATCTCAACCGAGCATGAATCCACAGGAGGTGATGCAAGAGGCAGAGGAAGTTTTTCCAGAGGAAGAGGAGGCAGAGGAGGAGGCAGAGAAGTAAGATGCTACAGATGTAATAAGCTGGGACATAGAGCTTTTGAATGCCCAGAGAGTGCACAAATAAAGCAGAGGAATATAATTGTGGCTCCAGCTGAGGAAGAGGTACCAATGGCAGCAGTAACAGAAGAAGTGGATACACCAGAAAGCGGAGAGTCTCTGGTACTTAATAAAGTTTTACTTAAGTCAGCAAAGGAGGTGACTGAACCGCCACAAAGGAAGGCTTTATTAAGGACAGTGTGTAAAGTCCAAGGAAAATGTTGCCAGATGATCATTGATAGTGGCAGCATTGATAATCTAGTTTCTACAAAAGTAGTGGAGAAATTGAAGTTGAGGACAATGAAGCATCCAACACCTTATAAAGTGTCATGGCTGAAAAAGGGACATCAACTGATGGTAAGTGAACAGTGTGAAGTAGAATTTCAAGTAGGCAAATATAAAGATAAAATTGTTTGTGATGTGATGCCTATGGATGTGTGTCACATATTGCTTGGAAGACCTTGGCAATATGACAGAGCATCCATGCATGATGGGAAGAGGAACACCTACAAGTTTGGAAAGGATGGTGTCAATCACACATTGTTGCCTTTGCAGGAAGATGTACCAGGACAGAAGACTGATTCAAAAACCTTGTTATTTGGAGAAAAGGAGTACTTGGAGTAGGTGATGGATGTACAAAAGACTGTTCAGAGCAATGGTGATAAAGTGAAGACGGAAGAGTCTAATCAAAATGTTGAACCAGCTGATGATTGCTCCAGAGTCGTTGAAGGTATAAAAGGTTGTGTGAAGTTTCCAAAATCCACTCCTAATGAAGTTATTGAATTGTACAGGAAACTAGATCTTCAGAGAAGAGAACTTGAGAAACAAAGGACGTATGCACAGGTTCATTTGTTGAGGAAACAAGACAGGGAAGTTTTCATGAAGGACAGTCATGAAGCAGAAGATGGTAAAAAAGCGAGACTAGCTGACAGTCTCATGATGAATACAAATCAACATGCTGAAATATTGCCAGAGAAAGCTGAGGAGAAAGCGAGTGGAAATTTTTTGGGTCCTGAAAAAGACTTGAAGCTGCAGAGAGAGAAAAGTTCGTGACCGAATCGACAAATAAGACCAGTGGGTCTTGTGATTTTAGTGCTAACAATTTGATTGTGTTTACAGGTGATGAGCCAAAGTATGTTGCAGAGGGACAGGAAGCTTGGGAGGTAGTAACATCTATGGCGGCACCGAAATCAGCATCTATGGTAGCAATTGAATTAACACAAATTGGGAACATCAACATCAAGCTGGACATAGAAATTGAAGAAATATGGCAGCTGATGATGCAGCAATCAAATTGGAGGAAAATAGAAATAGCAGCAAGAGGGATCAATCAGAACTTGAACCTGATTGACAGAAAGAAGAAGATGGAGGAAAGGACAACAGAAATGTAGCGGCAGCAAAGGAATAAAGCATTTGGACGGTTGCAGAACAAAGTATGGGATCCAGGAGGACCAAGACTACAAACCACATGATCAGGAGACCATGAATTTTTCTACCTTGGGAGTCTGATGCAGGCGCATGTGACTGAAGGGGAAAAATCTTTTGATTTATTCCAAAAATAAAAAAGATTATCTACAGGCAAGGAGTGGTATCCTTTGCCTGCTGTTTCTATGCTTTTTTAGTTAAATTTAGAAACTAGATAGGGAGGAAAAAAAACATGCCATATTTTCTAGATAGGCTTAGAATAAGGCATGCTAGATTAGTTGTCTATGTGTGACTGCTTTTGTAATAAGGCAGCTATGGATGATAAAAAAAAAAAAATTTGTCAAACTTGGCCGCCAAGGGAAAAATCTTCTCTCATGTAGAACTCTAGTATATTTGTGTTAGTAAGTGGTAGGAAGATAAGGTCAACTCCGCAACTCTTCAATGAAAAAAAAGACAGTGCTTTGAATAAAGGAGGGCGCGTTTCTGTGTAGGAGGATAATTAGATATGTAAGGATTGTGTATTCTTTTCTTTGCGGCCCATATATAATACAACTGTTTGGTATTGTTAAATAGAAAAGACTGACTGTGCGTATTAAAGTCGTTGTGTCTTGTTATTTCCATAGAAATGTTTGTATGCGGTGGCAAATTATAAATACTGTGTATTCCAACCGGTGGCTACATAATTGTGTATGCGGTGGCAAATTATAAATACTGTGTATTCCAACAGGTGGCTCCATGGTAAACCAATAGAAGCGCATGGATTTTTATGGATAGTGAAATGTTGAAGGCGAAACCGGAGTATCAAAGAGCTGAGGGCACATCACAACCACGAATAAAGGCTGGGTATGTTATCACTGTTGTATATGAATTGGGGTGTGTATGCAATCTTATGTGCAGGCGCTTATATTTGCGTTGTAACGGAAACTACTGCGCGCATTAGATGTGGGTTGGGCTGTGTATTAATCCCAAATGAGTGGTTTCCCTCCAGCGTTTGCATAACATACGATTATCACAGGGTCATAAGGAGAGGTTACATATGGCGCCTTCGACACAACTGCCTTTAGTGCGTTTGATGCGGTTGAGGACCTGTGTATTCTCCAATTATTGTTTTTAATGCGATTCTCCAAATGTTTGGCTCAATGGCAGGGTTATAAGTGTGGAGTTTCTTTTTATAATTTTGTTGAATACCGATAGCGCGCAGTGGGTGAATTTCATATTTGCTATTAAGTATATAAATTGTGAGCGTGGGAAGGGGTCCGCTGTAGAGCGGTCCTTAATCATTCATACCTACAATAGAATAGAGGCGTTGTGCGTGCATAAAATAAAAATGCAATTTAATCTGGTTTGGAGTGACTGTGTGTGTATGAAAAGGCGTTGCACGCTCTTTAATTAATTGTCAGGGAGAAGGAAGTGAAGAGGCGTTGTGCGCTCTTTAATATAGGATCCTGGTTGTTAGTAGGGTCACCCCTGCATCATAGTTGCATTTCCATTACAACAGTGTAGCATAGATTGGTTGTGTTTTAGTTTGATTCCATTTGTGCCTTCTTTCAATTAGCATGTTAGCAAGGAGTTCTTGCATGAAGTTTGTTGTCTTGACTCAGTACGAGGTTCATTTCATTATCATATTTTTCCGTGACTTTTTGCTCATATGCTCATTTCCTTCAGCACGGAATGCTTAAGCGGGAGCTAATAAAACATGTCTTGATCAGATTATACCCGTAGATTTCCCTACCGTCCGATCCACAACAAACCTAACCAATCACCATTCGATTCATTTCAACGCTTGACTTTATGCACTCTAGATATCCATCGTTGATATGTCTAGCTTATCCCAACAGCTATCGTGAATTCTTCCACCTACTTTATGCACTCCAAATCTTCACCATCAATCTATCATGCCCTCGATCCAACAACTATCGTGTCACCTGGTCACCAACTATCTTAGCCGATCCCGTTGATCAATCTTGCGTGATCCAACAACTATCACACAATCTCGCGTGAATTCTTGCATGACCAATATCCACTCGAGAGCATGCAAGAAAAGTGGTTTTCTCGTGCTATGTGTCACTCACTTATGCTAATCACATGAAAATTAGAAATACATCTTACAGCTTTGAGGGCACACGAGAAACTGCTTACCACCTA
Organism: Pinus taeda; assembly: GCA_000404065.3. Lineage (NCBI taxonomy): Eukaryota > Viridiplantae > Streptophyta > Pinopsida > Pinales > Pinaceae > Pinus > Pinus taeda. Next base: position 62,490 of record APFE030571562.1, read on the forward strand.
CGAAAACCTGCTCCATCATTTCGCACGTTTTTCCCGCGATAAGATCTTCGCTGCTCATCCTCCATTAATCTTGTTCGTCCATCTATTAACTTAATTTCATGCAATAAGATCTTTTTCGCTCATCCTCTGTTAATATTATTCATCCATCTATTAACTTAATCTCCTGCAATAAGATCTCCGTCGCTCATCTTCTATTAACCTTGTCCATCCATCTATTCACTCAATCTCTGCAGTAAGAACTCCACCACTCATCTTCCATTAATCATATTCATTGATCAATCCATCCATCTATTAATGTAATTGCCTACGATAAGATCTTTGCCACTCATCTTCTGTCTCATATTTTGTTAAACTTTTTCATTGATCCGACTAATACAACGGTTCCCTTGCACTACTGCTTCATTATGTCCTCCTTTCACTGATTTCGGTCTTTGATTTCTCTTCTACTTGAAAATAGATTTAGTTTAGTTTCCTTGCCTACACCTTAGTATGGTTTGATGCTCTTTACTTCTACAACTTAGATAGTAGCATTAGGTTAGTGTTGATTAGCAATTCTTCTTAGCATAGTTGTTTAAATGGTGAATTAGGATATGGTGTGATTTAGCATTACCTGTTGTTTTCTTCATTACTACAATAGAATAGCTCTCTTAGAGTAGATGTTCTCTTCTTCCATCAAAGAATCAAGCTTCTTTTGACTCTATAGAAGTCTGGATTGGAACCCCTATGGTCTCTCGCCAGATGAAGAGTGACAACAGGCAGGACCTTCACTTTTACTTGTGCATATAGCACTGCCACCTCCAAGTTTGTACGAACCCCAAGTTGATAAGTAATGGTGGTAGCCCAAGAGTTGCAGCATCCTTGCTGCAATACTGGTGCTCATCAGTTTTACTTGTGAAAGAAGGATTTAACTGTTTTTCAAGTTTATGTCATGCTTACAAAGTTAAAACTCAAAAGAGGAGAAGAGAAACCAAATGAAAGCCCTGAATTTGGGTCAAAGGGAAGAAGGGCAAGGTTGCCACAATCTCCAACATCAGTGCTTCTTCAAGTTGTAGTTGAGACTCCGGTGAGCATGTCTCATGAAGGAGAGCCTACAATGAAAGAGGATGAGAGGGTCTTCAGTAAGGCTTTCTTTGATATGATAGAGATGTTGAAGGTCCTCTATGAAGAGATGAATACTAGATTGCAGGGTGAAAACTCTAAACCTCCCAAAGGATAAGGTTCTTCAGGAGGAGGAGGTAATGGAAATGGAGGTAAACCTCCACCCTATCAACCATCTTCTTTATATTCTTCTTCACAGGCTTCTTCACCCTCTTCCACTAACACAACCCTTACTCATACTCATCAACATACCTCAAAAGGAATTGGTAAATCAACCTTACTAAAACTTGATGTTAAATTTGAAATGCCCATGTATAATGGTGAAGTGAATGCAGAGAAGCTTGATAATTGGGTTTGTCAGTTGGAGGTCTATTGCAGAGTTCAAAGACTTCAAGAAGATGGCATAAAGATTCAGTTAACTTCCTTGAGGATGGAGGGTGCAACATTATTATGGTGGGAATCAAAGACACAAGAGGAGATCAAAAAACACGGTAAGATCTCAATTTATTGGTATGATTTCATTGCTGAAATTAAAAAAAAATTCTACCCTCTAGCTTAGCCATCATGAATTGGCAAAACTTTAGACAACTTAAAGGTCAAAATATGAAATATTACACCCAAGAATTCAGAAAAATGTCTCTAATGTTAGGTGTAGACTTGAAATCCCAAGACACAGTGCTGAAGTACATAGGGGGTTTACACAGTTACCTTAGGCATACTATCATAATGTTTAATCCCAATAATCTAGATGAGGTGTGTGTGCAAGCCACTCATCTTGAGGTAAGAGGGAAAAAAACTCCAGAAGAGGGTAGTAAAAAGCCATTTAAGGGTAAAGGAAAAGAAAATGGTTTCAAAGGGAAGGGAAAGAAAAATGCATCTATCAGGAAGGAAGAAGAAAAATTAACATGCAAACATTGTTCCAAATACGGCCACGATGAAGCTCATTGTTGGAAGCTTCATCCCAAAATGAAACCAAATAAATTCAACAACAAGGGAAAACAAAAGACAATTGCAACCACTCAATAGGATTTGGGATCTGATTCGGGTGATGAAACTAAAATTATGGCCATGGGTATGAAAGGAAAAGAATCCATTGCTAGCACTAGTACTTCAAATTCACAAATTGAAACTCCCAATGGAAAGAAGAGGATATCAAATTTTCACATAAGGGTGATCTCAAAATATAGCAAAATTGATACAATTTTTTACAGTGGCTCTCAAGCCAACCTTATCTCTGAAAACATTTTCAAAAGTTTAAACTTGGAAACCATTCCACATCATAAACCATATCCACTTGGATGGGTGTGTGACAATGCACAATTACAGATAACTAGAAAGTGTAAACTAAAATTTGTCATCAAATTTCATAGATGAAGTGGAACTTGATGTTGTGCCATTAGACATATGTGGTATAATTTTGGGCATCTTGTATCTCTATGACAAGAAAGCTATCTTCCATATACATGAAAACGAATACCATTTGTTCAAATATGGAGTAGAATATATTGTGAGAGCTCATAGCAAGAAACTAAATCTTTCACTTGTTAATGCGGGGCAGATGAAAAGACTAGTGAATTCAAGTAAGAATTTTGTGCTTCTAATGATCAAACCCAGTAATGATGTTGATAATGAAGCTTTTAAAGGTTGTGATTCAAGATTGAAATCTGAATTGGTTGATGTAGTTAACCAATATGATGATATGTTTCAGGAACCAAAAGGATTGCCTCCCAAGAGAGGAATCCAACATGAAATACAATTGCAGCAAGATAGTCCTCTTCCTAATATTGGCATGTACAAGATGTCAGTGATGGAAAGTGCAGAAATTGAAAAGAAAAATCAAGAGTTGTTGGATAAAGGGATCATTAGGCCATTTTCTTCGCCATGTATTTCACCTATTGTTTTGGTGCCAAAGAAGGATGGAACATGGCACGTGTGTGGACTTCCATGCATTGAACAATATTATGGTAAAGAACCATTACCCACTGCCTATAATAGATTATTTATTTGATCAATTGGAATATGCAAATTATTTTACTAAGTTGGACTTAAGGAGTGGCTACCATCAAATTAGAATTTCTAAAGGAGACATTTGGAAGACAACATTCAAAACTAAACAAGTTTTGTTTGAATGGCTAGTTATGCCTTTTGGTTTATGTAATGCTCCTTCTACCTTCATGCGTGTGATGAATGATGTGTTGAGGAAATTTCTTGATGAGTTTTTTATATTCTACATAGATGACATCTTAATTTTCAGTAAATATTGTGATGAAAATTTCATGCATGTGAGAAGAGTACTTGATGTCTTAAAGAAAGAACAGTTGTATCTAAAGATGTCAAAGTGTGAGTTTGGAAAAAATTCTTTAGTTTACTTGGGTCATATTGTTGGAGGAGGTGAGTTAAGAATAGATCCCTCTAAGGTTGAGGTCATCTTGAATTGACCAAGGCCCAAGGCAGTTACTGAGGAAGAAGTTGTTTGGGAGCAACCCAGTATTGGAGGAAATTTATTGCTAACTTTTCTTCTGTAGCAACTCCTTTGCATGCATTGACAAGTGTGAAAAATGTTTTTCGATGGGGAGGAAAATAGAAAAATGCCTTTGATACATTGAAGGAAAATATTAGTTCAGTTCCAGTACTTGCACTTCTAGACTTGAGACAGTCATTTGAGATTCAGACTGATGCTAGTGACTACACCATGGGTGTAGTCCTTATGCAACATGGTAAGCCTATATGTTTTCATTCGGAAACTTTCAATAGTGCAGTGATTAATTATCATACATATGACAAGGAGTTATATGCATTGGTGCAAAGTGTGAAAAAATGGAAACGTTACTTGATGGGTAAGGAAACAATCATTCAAATTATTCATCAACCATTGCAATACTCGCAATCTCAATCAAAGTTGCAGCAATCAAGGCACTTACGATGGATGGGTTTTCTTCAAAAATTTCACTTGGTAATCAGTTATAAGAAAGGTATCTACAATAAAGTTGTTGATATGCTTTATAGCCCTATTATTAGTGTAGCTACTTTACTCAAGCATAATTGTGTTTTGCATGAAAGTTATATTGAGCAATATGCATTAGACAATGACTTTCAATATGTTTATGCAAGCTTGAGTCAAGGTAACCAAGTATAGGAATTGGATCATTATTTGCATGATAACTTTTGTACCATCTTAGAAATCTTTGTATTACACAGAGAGAAAGAGTCAACATCATAAGAGAGGTACATAGTTCTCTTATTCTTGGTCATTTTGGTGTTAGTAAGACGGTGACAAATCTATAGAGGTATTGTTATTTGCCTCATAGGCTTGAAAGTGTGTCAAATTTTATTAAAGGATGTTCATTATGTGCAGTCAGTAATCCTAGCAATAGGAAGTTACGATTGTACACACCACTTTCGGTTCCTTCACAATCGTGGGAGATTTCTTCTATGGATTTTGTAGCAGGTCTTCCATTCTCAAAAAGAGGTCATGATTATTTGTATGTAGTTGTGGATAGGTTCAACAAAATGTGTATTTTGATGCCATGTAAAAAGCAATTTACAGCTGAACAAACTGCTCAATTATTCTTTTAGAATGTATGGGTGCATTTTGGATTTCCCACATTCATTATTAGTTATCGATATTCTCACTTTGTTGGGATTTTCTGTGAATATTGTCAGGATTCATGGACACCAAATTGAAAAAGAGTACAACATTTCATTCGCAAACGGATGGTCAAACAGAGGTGGTGAATAGGACAGTGATACATCTTCTTCGAGGGTATTGCAACAAGCATGCTAAGTTGTGGCATGAACATTTGCACTATTTAAATATGCTTACAATCAGGCCAAGTACTCTTCAACTCAAACATCACCATTTGAGGCATGTTTCAGATACTTTCCTAAGTCTCCTTTGGATTTCATTTTTGGAAAAGATGTTGCTATTGATGTTCATAGTGACATAGAAAAAGCTAGAAGGTTCATTGAACAAATCCAATTGGTACACCAAAGAGGTCAAAAATAGCTTGAAAAGAGCCAAGGCAAGTACAATGCCTTCAGGTTGGATTTGCCTTCATATATGCAAATTTATGTTTTTTTTAATGTTGAGAACTTAAGGTTGTATGAGCCTCCTTTTATAGAAGATCAAGGAGAAAATGTCCAAATTCCTTTCACTAAGGATTTTTCTCACGAATACCTTGATGAATTATAACAAGACATCATTCTTGACAGAAGAACAAGGTCTTCAAAATGAGGGAATGTGGATTACCTTCGAGTGGGGCTCAAGGTAACAAATCCTTCATAGGCCAAATGGATCGAGACTAGAAAGGTGAGGGAATTGTACCCTCACCTACTGGACAACTAAAAGTGATCTTTTGGGGTCCAAAAGGCTTCCAGTGGGGATGAATGATCAAGTGAAAAAAAAAAACTCAAAATTCAAATTTGTCGAATTGGTGTGGAACCCAAACAAACGTGTAGTTCTCATCATCCTGAATCTGACTCAACTCATTTCACATGAAATGGACTCTGTATGACTCCAGAAATGAGTTTTGTTCACTTTCCCAAACAGGGGAATTTTCAGGAAAATGGATAGCCTAGTGAGCACTCCGTACTGTTGACATGATTGACTGGTTAGCTTATATGGTCGTTGACTTAGTCAATGGGCTCCTCGATGAATGATATCGTACCAAGTGGAACATTCTTATTGGTTGGAATTTTGTGGTTTTGATTGGTTGAAGGAGTGGCCAACCATGGGCTGACATGTGGCCCGGCCGGGGGCCACCACATGGCAGCTCGAGAGGCGACCAAAAGTTTTGTTATAGTCCGGGCGGAGGCAGTAGGGGTCAAACCCATGACCTCCCAATGCTAAGACAAAGTCTCCGCCAATACGCCATACACCATGTCACTTAGCCTTATAGTTTGTGCATTCTATTTAATGAAAGGTTGTCAAATTGTTTGAGACGAGGGACAACCCATGGGGCCGAGTGACCACCATGGAGGAGGAGTGGGGGCTCGGACGATAGGGGTGGGCCATTGGTCTTAGCCTTGGGCACGTGGCTACAATTTCCAAAGCTTAAGCGTTAGTGGGCATTTTAACTGTCCAACAATTTCATCCAGTTTTCAATGAAATTATCGCTCCATTAGCGCGCTTTGCGAGCGAAATTGTAGGATGATGCTGAATTTTGGGTTATTTGTGGTGTGATTAGCAGAATATTTGGAAAGGCCGTAAATTCTTCAATTTTTACCAATTCAAGAGTAGAAAGAGGCTATATAGGCATTTTTGGGCATTCTGGAGCCATTGGAATAAATTTCAAAGCATTCTGAGCATTGTAAATTGATGTATTCACACTTTTTAGCATAATAGAGATGACCAAGCCATTGGAAGTTAGACTAAGGAGACATAGCCCAGGAGGGGTGAACTCCTTCATCATGTGCTGATGTGATACTGTTTAGTGTGATGTTTATTTTTGTCATTTTTTGTTGTTCAATCATTTATTTATGTTAATTTTCACATAAAAACACTCAAAAACCCATGTTTAAACTTGCAAACATTCACATGAATCCTCAAGAATATTTAAGATAATCTGAAAAGGAATTTTAGCACAGAAAAACTAATTTTCTTAATCATATCAATAGAACTTAAAGCTTAGCTCCAGATGGGCGAAGCAATCCTTTCCAGCAATAATCATGTCATTATGCACTTGCAACTCCTCTTCACTAATGGGCACCACATGGGCACTAATCTTCAACTTGTCCTCCACTTGAAGCACCACTGCATTGGTTTTGTCAGAACAAGTTACATTAAGTCCAGAGGTAGTTTCCCATGTAGCCCCCTCACTAGGAGGAAGAGTTATGGTTTGGTCATCCAACGCCATGGTCAATTGGTCCACTGAATTGTCCCACGTACTCACCTTTTTGGTGCCCAAGTAGAGTTGTTAACCATCATTCCAAAAACACTCCAATGGACTACACCCACGTGAAGTCTCTACCTGTTCCTTTGCCTCTCTTTCCAATGAAATAAGCGTTGATGTGGAGATTGGAGTCGAAAATGAGACATAAATCATGGTCTTTCTTTCTGTGGAAATAGAACATCATGCCATCCCCTCCAATGACATTAGGATCCTAGTGCATGCCTCCAAGCTTGTCGCAAGCTACATCACATTCGCCACCACTAATATTAATAATCTCATTCAACATTACAAAGAATATACTGTTAGGTATACTAATGAATAACATTACTTACGGAAATGAGAACTGGTAGAGAGAGGACGGCTCTTGTGCGTGGAGACTGGGGTTAGGGTTTCGAGCCTTGTTGAGCTCCTGGTTCGATGGCGAAGCTTCTCGGTGGATACCCTCATGAACTATTAGCATTTTTCCTCAGTTCAACCACAGTCTCAAGCCTTCACAGTTTGCGGTAGCATTTAGCGGTTACTATCGGTTAGTTTTGGGCTCCCCTAGACGGTTTGTGGTTCCCCTCCCACAGTCCAGCAGGCCGCTGTCAGCACAGGTTTTAGACAAGCATGGAGGATTAAACCGCTTCTTCATCGATTTCGTTGGAAAACAAGCTGATTTGGGTGCAGTCGGGGACCACAGTAGATGATTTTTTAGTCTTCGACCATGAATTAACAGTTGAGGTTAACGCGCTCCCTACACTCTCTCGGCACATTCCTAACATCTCGGTTCTAGTTGGAGCAGCTATTATTCGAGAATACTCAGGTCCACTGCTTCTCACTGACGCTCAAGCAGAAGCCACGCTTTGGAACGCCCTTGTGTCTCAAACCCTAGGGCTAGAACAGGGTTCCATTCCTGTGGAAATAGTTGGGGAAAAACCCTTGGAGGGGGGCCCTTTGTCTAAGGAGGGCAGGCAGCAGGCACATACACTGCTGTACATCTCGGCAAACCCTTCTACGAGAAATTTCACTGATATTGGGATCATTTTGTGGAATTTTCACAACCTTGGAGCTAAAGGCCCTCTGACAGAAAAGGTCCAGGCTTCACATGATGCATTACAGGAGGAAAATTTGGCTGGTGGCACAAGCGGCAAACAGAAAGGGACTTCCAAGAGAAAAAAGCGCCTCCCTCTATGTAGTAATGAAATCTTTCTCAAGCTTGCTGAGGACACGAAATTTAGTGAAGCCATGGATTCGGCGGAGAAGGTACTGGTGGGCGTGTGAGGGGCCGGCACTACAGTGTGGAGCGACTCCAAAAATGGGCTATGGAGGTTTGCGGTCAACACCTGTTGGAACCTCCTAGGGTACGGACTTTTGTTTGTGGGTGGTTCGCGCTAAGGTTTAAATGTCTTTCCCACACTAACTGGGTTCTCTCCACAATCTCGCACATAGACTAAGCTTCAGTCCTCCTCCGAAGATGGACGCCTTTGTTTGACCCAGATCTGGAAAGGGCGGGGATGGGACCGATTTTGGTTCATCTCCCTGGTCTTCCTGTTTATTTCTGGACTGAGCATATTTTTAAACAAATTGGGGATGCCATGGGAAAATTCCTCACCTATGATGACTCTCTTATTTCCACCAGGAAAATGGCATTTGCCAGAATCTTAGTTTATTTGGACCTCAAAGATGGGATTCCGGAATTTATTAACATATAGTGGAGGGATGTTGTGAGGAGGCAGTTGCTGGACTATGAGGGAGTCCCATTCAGGTGTCGCCGCTGCCACAAGGTGGGGTACTTATTTAAAGGTTGTCCTCTGAACAAGTGGAACAGCAAACATTTTGTGAGACATTCCCCTCTGAGTGCACATGAGCAGGAGGCTCAAGCTCATGAAGACCTGGTCAATGAGGATTTTCCTGAAGCTTTGGTGGATATCTAAAGGTTGGCTTCCCCTCTCTCTGGTGGCACTACCACTCTCTCGAGACTTGTTTTGAGATCTTCGACACCGACTCTGAGTGCTCTGAGGAAGCGTGGTCAACCGCCCCATCGATCCTCGCCTTCTATTCATGGTTCGGCCACTGCTGCCTCAGGGGACTCCATCACTTCGGGTATGCAATCCACCCATTTTCCTACCTCTCATTGTATTTCTGATGTTCATAATTCAAATGCTGAGCAAATTTTGGGTCCGGGCTTTGTTTTCTCATTTGAAGCCCCTGTTCATAATCCATGCGAAGTCCCCCCCCCCCCCACCCTCTTCCGCTCTCTTCCCCTTCTACGTTCTGCACCCCTTCCCCTATACCCTTGACATCCTTGTCATCGGCTATGGTTCCTAGATACATTACCCGGTCTCACTTAAGGAACATGGACCTTGATATGGTGGGTGTTGATATCCTCCACCCTCTACCCACTTTCAAGGCTACCCAAGGCCACCCATCTGAATTCAAAATTTTCCAAGCCCAAGCAGATGTTGACATTGCATTGGGTAAGCAATCAACCATTCCTGGGGTTCTTAGAGCAAGAAAAAGCCCTTCAGATCCCCCTCCATGAAGATTCTATCCTTTAATTGCAGAGGGCTTTCTGGCCCAATAAAAAAGTAGCTCTTCGCCGATTACTTGCGGCTGAAGCTTTGGACATCATATTCCTTCAAGAGACCCTGGGTCCTACAATGGACATTTCTCAAACTCTTGAACATATTCTGCCAGGGTGGAGATTTTTTGGTTTAGATGCCCATGGCCGATCTGGAGGCCTTACTGTGGGCATTAGTACTCGTACTATTGAGGAAATCAAGGGCTGGGGTGGTTAGGGATTCCTTGGAGTAGATGTTCTCTCTGCGGAGCTGGGGATCTAATTCAGGATTGTTAACATTTATGGGACTTGCCAAAACTGACCTGATTTCTGGGACCGCCTTCTAAAGATGGATCTTTTTTCGGCTGAGAACCTTATGGTTGGAGAGGACCTCAATTTTTCTGTTGGACATGCGGAATCCTAGGGACAGGAAGCACAAAGGGATGCCCTCTTGGACTACTTTTGCTCCATTTTGGATCAGTACCATTTCATAGACATCTCGGCTACAAAGATGCATGCTACTTGGAGGAACAATAGAGTGAGGGAGAATGGTCTAGCTAGAAGGTTAGACAGATTTCTTGTCAAGGAATAGATAATGGATTTGGGGCTTAACATCGGACACTAGGTTGGCTCGGGTGGTCTCTTAGACCACCTTCCTATTTTTCTGGAGTTGGATAATGGTAGAGACAAGCCGAAAGGCCTTTTAAATTCAGCTCTACATGGCTTAAGTATTCATCATACATCAACATGGTCACTAGTTATTGGAAAAGGAACCCTCTAGGGGAAAGGGGCTCTGTTACAGATGGCTTTATCCACAACCTAGTTGAGCTGAAAAAGATGTCCAGAAATTGGGCTCATCATAAAAGATTAGAGGAGGACCTTGAACTGCGACAAATTGAGGTCAAGCTAGGGCTTTTTTAGCATGAGCAACGTCGTGTTTATATCTTAGAAGATCACAAGAACCACATCTCTACCCTCTATTCGAATCAAGGGAATATTCTCAAGGATAGAGAAGAAAAATGGAGATTGAGTGGCAGGGCCATTTGGGTTCAGCAAGGGGATGCTAATACAAAATTTTATCACAAGTTTGCTAATGGTAGGAAGGCTATTAATACTATTTGGCAAATGCAGGATGGTCAGGGAGGTACTTCTAACACTTTCCCTCAGCTTGCCTCCCTCGCAAACTCACATTTTAAATCTGCCTTCCAGGACACCAGAGACACTAATTTAGTAGAGATTATTAGAGTTGCTCAGCTTTTCCCCAGATATGTGGAGCTTGAAGACGAGGAGTATCTAGTTCGGGATGTCACCTTGGATGAACTAGAAGCCACTTTGAAATGGTTCAGTAAAGACAAAAGCCCTAGACCTGATGGCTGGACCGTTGAATTTTTTCTATCTTTCTTTGAAGTGATTGGGTCGGATCTTCTCAGTGCTGTTGAGAAGTCTTGGACCTCGGGGCGATTGGAAGCTGCCATCACCTCCACCTTTATAGCCCTCATTTCGAAGACAGATAAACCATCTACATTTGATGATTTTTGTCCCATTTCACTTTGTAATTGTTTGTACAAGATTATTCCTCAAATTATTGCTAATCGTGTGAAGCCTATCTTATAAAAGCATATCCTCCCTGAAAAATTTTCATTCCTGAAGGACAGGAAAATTCATGAGGTGATTGGGACGGCACAGGAGGTTTTTCACACCCTACATTGCAAAAAATGTAAAGGTATGATTATGAAGGTGGACTTATCTAAAGCTTTTGACAGGGTTAACTGGTTATACCTGAGGATTCTTCTTAACCATCTTGGTTTTCCTTTCTCATTCATTAAATGGATCACGGGATGCATCTCTAACATACCTTTCAATGTTTTGGTTAGTGGTAGTGCTACCCCCTTCTTCACCTCGGCTCGGGGACTGAGGCAAGGGTGCCCTCTATCTCCATTGCTCTTTCTTCTGGTTATGGAAGGTTTCAGTAGGATCATTTCGGAGGATCATAGGTGGGGTAGACTCAAGGGAATAAATATTGTGGAGAACTGCATCCTTACAGACCTTTTGTTTGTGGACAATGTCCTAGTCTTTCTCAGTGGTAGCGTTGGGGACATCACATCGATTAGAAATATATTCTCCTTATTCCAGAAGGCCACGGGTATGCTCATTAATGAAGGAAAATCCACTTTGATGGTCACGACATGCTTTCAACACGAAATTAATTATGTACTTGACAGATTCCACTTCACGCAGTTGGAACTGGTAGAGGGATTGAAATATCTGGGGTACAAGTTGAAACCAATTGGGTACAATATTGCGGATTGGACATAGCTCATTGCCAAGCTGGAGAAAAGGTTCAGCATTTGGTACCATAGGTTCCTCTCTCGTGCTGGCCAACTGACCCTCATCAAAAGCATTCTCGAAGCGACTCCTATTTACTGGATGTCCCTAGCTTAGATCCCTAGAGTCATACTTTCCAGAATCCAAAATATTTGCTGCAGATTCTTATGGAGAGGTAAACGACTAGGGAGGATATATTCTTGGGTTAAATGGGATGCGCTCACTCTCCCTAAAAAATGGGGGGTTGGGGCCTCAAAAAGCTGGATGAATTTTCTTCTATGTTGGTTATGAAGCTTGGTTGGCAATTGGTGGCTTTGGACAGCTTATGGACCAAGGTTGCTTACTCGAAATACATTGCTCCGGCTCGAGTTGTCGATTGGATCAGAAGGCCGACTGGTCCTTTAATAGACATTTCGACTATTTGGAAGGTTGTCCTAAAGGCTTTGGAGCCCATACGCTCTGGCATTACTTGGAGGATTCATTTGGGGACAATGTATACATCAACATTGATCCATGGAATGGTTGCGGGGACATGCATAGATTGCCTCCAGAGCTATTAGCACTCTTAAAGGAGTAGAATATCACACACCTGGCTCATATTGAAAACGAACACAACTCCTCCATCCTTCAACAGGGTTGGAAAACAGTTGGCTAGCTTAATATCCCACCACTTTGGAGGCGGCACTGGAGGGACTTTAAATACAATCTTTTGGAGGCACATATCCATATCACAGAGGAGGAGGATGAGATTATCTGGGCCCCGGCGAAATTTGGGAGATATACACCCAAGGAGGGTTATTTGGTCCTGGCTAATCCACGTAAGCCTCTGGTAATTTTACAATGGTGGAAACTCCTCTGGAAGCTTAAAGCGCCTCCTAGATCCATAGTTCTTATGTGGTTTATTTTGAAGAACAAGATCCCCACGGGGAATAACCTATTGAAACGAGCTTTTTATGGCCCTCACTGGTGTTACTTTTACAACAATGTTGGGGAGTCTGCTTCTCACATTTTCCTACATTGCCACATTGTGCGTAGTGCTTGGCATCTGGTCTCTGTTGTTGTCCCCTCTAATTGTGATTAGCTTTCAGACTCTCTGGTTAAGGCTTGGGATTTGTGGTACCAATCTATCTTGCCTCATAAATTGAGAATCCTTCCCCTGTTGTTCTGCTGGGCTATTTGGATAGCTCAGAATCGATTGATTTTCCATAACATCCCCCCTAGATGGTCTTGTTTGGTGGCCATGATAAAATCAGACTAGGATCTCATCCCCGATGACCCTTCTTCCCCTCCACCCCAATCTATCTCCCGGGAATAGATTGTCCCCGATAGACCCTGGGCATACTTTGACGGGGCAGCTCAAGAAGTTGGTTGTAGTGGAGGGGCCATTCTACACATATCTGGGAGGCACACTTACAGCCTATCTATGGCCTTTAGAAGGGGCACAAATAACTTCATAGAACTTTCAGCAACTTATCATATCATTCGGTTTGCATTGGAGAAGGGTTGCATTGCATTACAGTTGTTTGGTGACTCAAAGATTGTCTGTGATTGGTTGAATAGAGTATGTTGCAGGACTTTCACATTGAGACACATTCTTGATGAGGCTTTAAGATTGACTTCATTATTTGACCATTTTTCCTGTAATCATATATACAGGGAGCAGAACACAGAGGCTGACCGTCTTTCTAAAGAAGGCGCAATCAGGGAGCAAGACAATTGGCTGATTATTGAATATATTGATGGAGAACACCACCAGTTCTATCACAAGCCATTTATGGAGATTTTGATATAATATTTAAACCAGTAATATATTTTTGTACATATTTCCTATGTTGTTTTTTATCTTATATGCAGCCATAGTTTTTGGTATTGTTCATGTTTTTGATATTATCTCCCTGTGTGGATCAAGATAATATTCTCGGTTGTTATTTTGTATCATTTTGACTCTCTTTCAGACTCTGTCTGGGATACCTCCCTGTGTGGTGAGGGTAGCTATTGTTTACTGCCTCTACCGACATATGGTTCTTTGATAGAAATATCGGAATATGCTTTTGCATCTACAGAATGTAATTTCTTAAACTAATGAAATTACAAATTTTCCATGGGAAAAGAATAACATTACTTACGGAAAATAATCTTGTAAGTCTTGTAATCCATGTCACAATTATATGGGAAATTAGAAGGACAATCATAGCCATAACCATAGCATCACTTGTACGATTTATTCTTGCATTTTCCTTTTCCTACTGTAGATGTTATATTCACCATGAGCATGAGGTAAACAAAAACAACAACAACAACAATGTTCCTTAACATATTTGCAGCCATGATAGATGGATCTAGTAATTGCAAATATTTGTGGTCCTTGTGCCGCTTCACTACGTTGGTGTGATGATTTTCTTCTATACCAATTTCGTTTTATTGTTGGTGATGCTTGAGGTAGCAGGTGAAATCAGAAAGAAATCAGAGATATGCGCACACACTGTAGAAATTTCTCCTTTAGAACAAATTGATATATGCAATGTCCTAAAGCATAATACTTGTTCTACTTCTACAAAACATTAAGTGGAAGTATAATTGAATTCATGAGCAACATTAAGTAGAAACATGCATAATTGATCAAGAGAAATCAATCGCACATAACACAAAATATATCACTTGGGAAAGCACCAGCGTAAAACCCCAACACTGTATTATCAATCAAGTGGAAATCCTCTTCAACATACAAAAAGAATCAGCTCAATAGCTATCCTGCTCTCTTTGTACTTTGATGATCTTCAATTAGAAGATGAAATTCATGAACTACCTAGGCCTCAATATATAGGCCACATGTCGTCCAATCTCCTATAATAGATCCTTATCCATGCAAGGAATACTTACTAGAAATATCCAAGCATCTGATAGTACATTGTCCCACATCTGATAGTACACTGTCACACATCTGATCTCAACTGAGTCTCTGACAGAACTGACATGCAATAGTTATCCATGAGTGAATTCTCAGTTATCTAAAATAATAGTTTTCACATGCATGCAAGCATTAACAAACTATATTTTATTATTTTAACAACTTGTTAAAATAATCTAACTGGACTTAACTAGTTATAACTAAATCAACTACTTCTCTCATTATAGAACTCATACTTATTCCCTCAACCAGTGGAGGGAATTAAGGATAAATTCCTCAATCAGTGGGACAACTCATATGCATGCTCACAAAAACTTCAAATTCAAATTTCTTTAACTAATTAACTCAACTGAATTAATTAATTAATATTTCCAACTGCTATTAAGACCAAAATTAATTTTACTTCCTATAGATAGACTAGAGACTGCTATAAATAGGAAGGGACCCAGAAATGCTATTTTTAGAACTTTCTATTTTTAGCAGTTTCACCTTTCACCCAATGTGGCCAATGACCTCACTGGCAAAACTACTATTTTTAGACATGATAATTTTAACAGGTCTATTTTTAGCACATTCTAAATTTTGCATTTCTTGTTGCACACTTTTCGACACACACGATTATTTTTCTATTACATATTAATCAAATAACTACAAAGCATATATAATATTTGTGAGATCCAACAATTTATATTTTGAGAGATTTTTTTTGAGAAAATATCTCAACTGTCCAATCTGCTCAACAAACCAATCTTACCCAATTTCTAAACTAAACGTTATTCCAAGTTCCCCCCTTAATGATTACATTATTACATGTCAGAAATTACATATAAATCATATCAAGTCTAACATGGTATTCATCAACAATTATGTTCTTTCTTGGATCTCACGGACATTACTATTTTTCACCACCACACGAGCAACCACTTGATCTTCATTTGAATCATACCCACCTCTAACCATCGTTGAGAAGATTTTCAAAATTGACATTTCTTAGCCACCCTAAAGAATAGCTGAGATATTGAATATCTCTATGGACAGGTTTCCATCTTAGTAGTATGCAGCGAAATTACACACTTCCAGTTATATAGGTAACCTGTCTATATACAAAGTGTTCAATAGTCAATTATGCAACTGACATTTCTTCACACACATAAACACATTATAAATAATATAATTGATAGTTTTTAAGAAAAGCAAGAGAGGCTCTATATTAACTTCATTATTGTTGTCACAATATGAGAAGTCATGAAGGTTGGCCTCTTGCAAGTCTTCAATAATAGCTATGTTGGCCGATTCCCTTGATTTTCCATTTAAAATATCTCTAGCACGAGACTTACTGTTAAAGGTTGTATGTCCATGTTTTTGAAAATAAAAACATTCTACTGAGTTCCTGTTTTTATTGACTTTGCGCTTTGAGAATAGTGCCATCTCATCCTGTGAGTTGTCCTCTATTTTACCTTATTTCATCCTCTTCCTTTTTGCTAAAAGTGGTGCAGTAATTTCATCTAATGATCGATAGGAAAATTGACTTAACGTGAAATAACATTATCATAATTTGAAGGTAAGCTATTTAGAAAAATAACCTTAGCATCTTCTTCTTCTACTTTGACCTCAATTTCCTCCAGGTGCCTTATGAGTGATTTTAGATCATTTATGTGGATAGACAATAATACCCCATTATGCATTTTGAGTTTGAATAACTTCAATTTCAAAGAGAATTTTGCATTCACAACCTTTTCCCCAAATATCTTGCACAAGTGTTCCCATATTTGTGAAAAGGACTTCTCTAAGTCTATAAGGTAAAGTTGTGAATTTGACAAAGATAATCCTATAATAGACTTAGCTCTTTCTTCTTTTTTCTGCCATTCAACTAATTGTTTTGGATCTTGGGGTGTTGGTTCTATTTTTTTTACTAAGCCCCATAAATTTTTATGCATCAAATTCATTTGAACTTTCACCTTCCAAGTAAAGAAGTTTGACAGTTAACCCTAACAAATATTTGCTCCATATTTAAAATAAATAATTGTTACCTCAGAATTTGGCTTTCTAGCTTACGAACATGGATTTCTAGCTTATGAATAGATCAAAAAATGCAGCTGAAAAAATGCAGATTAATGTAGAAATAGTTGAACACCCGATTAATGTATGTGGAAACAACCTTTACACCAATCATTTAATAAACAAACCTCAACAGAGGCAACAACCTTCACGCCAATCATTTAATAAAGGGTAGATCGTAATAAGCTGAAGAAAAAAAAGGACACACGCTGCTCACAAAATTAATTATCTAATAAAAACTTAAATGCCGTCTCTCTTTTTCACCTCAAGCAGATGATTTAAATGCCGTCTCATTTTCACTTTAGCTTGTTTTATTTTTGAAAATATTTTAATAAATAGCAAGCCCTACACCTACGCATCTCATATATATTAAAATTTCATGATATACTTCATTATTGTTGTGAAGCCCTACCTCATTACGGTTGCCAAGCACTAATTATTATCTCAAAATAGTTTTTAATATATTTGGTAAATAAATATATTTTAATTTTGATTTAGGCTTACAAATCATTAAAGAAACTTTTTTTTAAAGATATATCTGCAATAACGTATATATATTTAATATTACATTTCATAAAAATGTTTTGTACATAATCAAAATAATATCAGGAAAAGATTTTTTCGTGGAAAAATATGTTTAATAAATAAACATATATTAGCAATTAATTAGTCTTATTATTTATAAATTTAAATTTAAAAATGTGATAAATTGATATTTAATAGTTATATAAATAATTTTACTTTTATAAAATTCTAACCAATTATTTTATTTTATATATAATTTATTTTTATAAATCATAAATTATTTATTACATAAAATATAAATAAGTATGAACATATTATACTTTAATTATTTTATAAGAAGAGTAAACATTTTTTTAAATAAGTAAATTAAAAAATAACCAAAATTCAAATATTCTCAAAGAAATCAACCCTGTGACATACATTTTAATGAAAGTTTCATTTGTTTTAAATATATTTGTCAGTAAAATATAACAAGCTACTCATATAAATATAAATAAAACTATGTATGACAAAGATTAAATAATTATTAATTTAAGTTTACTATTCCACTTTTTATTAATTTAAGTTTAATATTCCATTTTTTGTAAATTGTTAAAAATAAACAAGATATAAATATATTGATAAATTTGAACATATCACATCTTAATTATTTTATAAAAGTAATAAGTTAAAAGAAAAGAAAAAAAACAACTATAATTTAAAAACTTTTAATAAAATGAAAGATTCAATTTTCATTTGTCTTAAATATACTTAATTATGAATATGATGTAACAAGTTTCTTGTATAATTAAAACTATGTATATTTACTATTTAATATGGTAAATTGCAAAGAATAAATAAAATATTTATATTAATGTTATTAATCTAAGTTTAATAATCCACTTTTGTAAATTGCAAGAATAAGTAAAATATTGAAATCCAAACAAATTGGACCTTTAGCATGGAACCCTTTAAGAAATAGACATGTATGTTTTGGACATTGTCTTATGTCCTATATTGACATCATCTAATTTTTCATTATTATGAGGGTTTTTCAAATAACATTGTCTATATTGACAAGAGTGTGTTTTATGACACTGCATATGTCTATATCATTTTAATAAACTATTTTGACAAATTAATGATAATTAGGGTCACAACTGGCATGTGTCACACCAATCCTTAACATGGATGTATTTTTTCCCATAGGGTTTCAAACCAACAACCTTTTCACCCTGAAATGCCTTAACAGAACACCTGTCTACTCTATGCCCATGAGCATGTAGGTGGTCATTGTAATTAATTGAATGTTCCACATATTTTTTAATATATAAACTTTATATTATACTACCCTATAATTATTTTCAAGGGGATTAGTCTACTACCAATTACTTTTTGCATAAGAAACAGTTACTAAGTAGTAATGCTGCATATAACACTTGTTATAATTTTAATTTTAGTGGGTATACTACTTTCATAATTAACATTACTATGTGAAGCATAAAAAAATTTAATTTTACATAGAGAAAAAAAATGAATAGTTGTTCAATAATTGCAATGTTATTAGAATGGTAAAATAAATATGATAAATAAACAAATAATTGAAAATATAACATATTATGTTATCATTTTTATGCTTAATTACATTCTCATGGTTATGGTTAATAGTGTAAGGAGTTTATATCATTTCACATAAAGTTTAAGTTTAAGTAGTTGTTTATTTATTTATTTTTAAGTTTTTTTGCTACTACAATATCACAACATAATAGCATAATGTAACGTATATATTTATATGTTTTAATTAATGTTAATTGTCAAAATCGTACATCTAATATACTTAGTTATTACAATAGTATAGGATGCAATTTTAATGATAGAAGCATATTTATAGAAATTTATTGTTTTGTACCCAATAATTGTGGTAGCAAGATTAAAAGTGAATAAGAAAAATAAAACATTCTATACAATATCCATATAGACAATAAGTGAAATTAGAGTAGTATTTGATGATAATTCAACATCATACATGTAATGTACCTAAATCCCTAGATAGTCTTATTAAGGAACACATGTTTTTTTATTTCTTTTGTTTCCCTCAAACTTAACTCTTTCAGCGTTTGGAAACACCTTTTTGTGAAGTGGTCTTAGTGAGACCCATCATAACATGTTTTACTCTTTTTTTGATGCCTCACTAGACTTGTTTAAAATCCCTTACCTTGGCTCAATACATACATAATCATGAACTACATTAATTCAATCCATCAAAAACTTAAAAACATGTCAATATCTAGAATAGTGGGGTACTTTTAGATAACACATTAATCACTTTTAAAACATGTCATGTAGCCCTTTCAAAATATCTCATTGTGCCGTTCCTAAGGATGTGTCAAATGCCCAAACAAATATCAATGATTTTTTTTGAAATATCTCCTTCCTTTAAAATGATCTTATTAATGGAAAGTTTTTAGCTCTTTTAAAATATGGTTGTTGGTTACTTTCCCTATTCTAACAATGAAGTATCTTTAATGAAAAATGAAGCTTGGTGTGTATGTGATAACCCAAATTCATGGTATTTTGATATCAAATTTTATTTGTTGAATGGTATAGCACCAACTCATCTTGAAGGAAAGAAAAGAAAGGCATTAAGGCTTAAGTCGGCTCCTTTTCAGCTAATCAATAGCGTTCTTTTTCATAAAAATTATGATCGGGTACTACTTTGTTACTTGGAACAACAGGATTCCCATCAAATATTGCAAGAACCCCATTCTCGTCCTATTGATGGCCACTTTGGTGGGGATACAACTACTCACAAGGTACTAAGAGTTGGGTACTATTGGCTCACTTTATTCAAGGATGCCCACGCTCTCGTCCAAAAATATGAAACCTACTAAAAGGCTATTGGTAGAGTTAAAAAAACTACCTTTTGCCTTCAACTCATCATTGTTAAGCTCCTTTTTAGCAATGGGGCTTACACATAGTTGGTCTTTTGGTCCTGTGAACCCCGACTTGTCTCAACACCATAAGTATATAATATCAATTGTTGATTATTTTATGAGATGGGTAGAGGAAACCTCTTTTTGAGTGGTGAATGCTAAACAGGTAATATCATTTTTAGATTCTAAAATTATCAATTGATTTAGTATCCTAGAATAACAAGTTTTCAATAATGTATCTTATTTTTCCCCTCATGAACTATATGCTTATGCCTTAGAGAAATGGATTATTGTTCAACAAAGTATTACTCTGGGGGCAATGGCCCTATTGAATCTTCAAATAAAAAATTGTTAAAAAACCTGAAAAGAATAGTGTTTGAGCATCACAAAAATTGGCATATTTCTATGTTTAACACATTATGGGTTGATCAAATAAGTCTGAAAATTGCAATTGGTAACCCTCCCTTTTTCCTTGTGTATTGTAGAGAAGTGATTCTTCCTTTTAATATATTTCTTCCTTTTTAATAGTTGTTTCAAAAAGTACAAAAAGTTGAATGTTCAACCATCCAAAACAAAATCAATTCCTTACCCAAATTGGAAGAAGAAAGAGAGAAATCTAAATAAAAGTTGCATTAACGCAAGAAAATTATAAAACGTTGGTTTGATGAAAAGTCTTCTTCTGATTGAAACTTTGATGTAGGTGATTTGGTTCTTAAATGGGACAAAACACACTAGGACAAAGGGGAGAATTCAAAGTTTCGGAGGTTACGACTGGGGCCTTTCATTGTTACAAAAAATATTGGTCATAACACATTATGCTTGCAAACTCTAGAGGGATAGTCATAACTCCTTCCAGTCAATAGGAAACGTCTCAAAAAATATTTTTCCTAAATCCTTGTGGGGAAGTTTTAATTTTGTAAATCTTACTTTGATTTTATCATAAAGTTATGTTTTTTAATGTGTTTCTAATTTTTGTTGTTGCTATTTTGTTTTGATGAGTCCACTGTTTGAAACAAAAAAAATTCTTTGTGAAATCTCATTTAAGAAAAATATTGAACAATTTTGTTTTTTGTTTTTGTTGATTATCTAACTCATTGAAAAGTTTTCTTCAACTTTTCACTAATTATAGAAATAGTTTTCTATTCAAGATATCTAAAAAATTTATTATTGTTATAGAAACAATCTCTAAATTAGTCCAAATTTTATGAAGGGAAATCAATATTCGGGCAACAAAACTTTAATAGGCAGTTAATTTGTGTAAGGTCGGTGATGGAAAACTTCATCCACCACTCTTGACGAGTCATTTTTATTCAAATCTAATTCCTCGCCTATTAGAGGATCCATTTTGGGGTAACTTACTCATTAAATTATGTTCCTATTAATAAGAAGGATGAAGAATAGGATGTCTCATTATGAGCCAACCTACCATGATCATGGATGATTGAGAAATGATATTTCCATAATTGGCCACCAAATCAGGGTGATGGATTTTAGTCATTATACTTTAAGACAAGGGGTCTCATCGCGAGTTAGCTTTTTCATTTCCCAATATTTTATGAATGGCAGTGTTATCAATTGGCCACCAAACTAGGACACCGGTCTTTAGCCAAACATTGAAAAGTAAAGAAAATTAAAATAAATTTATGAATCAAGACCCTAACAATGAGATAAATGCATCCGAATTTAGGTTAAATGACATCTTTGTCGAGGCTATGAATGCTTGAGTGGTAGTAGAGGCAATGCATGTGGTACTGAAGTCATGTCTATACTTCCTACTTGGTTAGTTGTTTCCTTTTCTGAATTTATTGTTTATAAATTCTCTAAAAATCTACGAGTTATGCCTCATTTTATTGAAATTTAGGTAAGGTGATGCAACTTATGAATAGGTATTACTAAACAAATAACATATTTTAATCGGTCCTAACCTGAATTAAAGTAATCAATTCTTAGTTTGTTTGGCATTCATTTTTATGTAACATCTTATTTATATTTCCTTTATATTACATAGTTTTTTAGTCAGAGATAAGTAGTTCATCCATTGAGTCACCAATTGTTGGTTGTCCAACAACCTCCCCTTACATTTTACAAATGAAATGGGCCCCTCCTTTTCTTTTTTGTGTATTTTTATTTTTACTTCTTTGTTTTTATGACCTAGAATGATGATTAAATACATCTAGCCCCTTGGAACAATGGACTGGATTAGGCTCCCTAATTGGAATAGAACTGGGGCATCTTCTATTTGGAAAGCCATTCTAAATTCAATGCCCATGATCAGAGATAACTTGGCCTGGAAGATTAGGGACGGGACACAGGCTAGGATTGGCATTGACCCATGGGCTGGCAGCGGAGGTAGACACATCCTGCCACAAGACCTGGTCGACTATTTACTTGCCCGAAACATCAAAGTAATTGGTCAAATAGCCGACAGGGAATCCTCTGATATTTTCCATCAGGCTTGGAGGACTACACACCAGTTAAATCTCCCTCCCCAATGACATCAGTCATGGAGGACATTCAAGGAGGCCCTGATGGAATCACACATCAGAATCATTGAGGGGTAGGACGAACTAATTTGGAGCCAGTCTGAAAACGGTTATTATACCCCAAAGGCAGGATACACTCTCCTTATTAGTCACAAAAAGCCAGAAGTAATATTGGATTGGTGGCACAGCATCTGGAAGCTCACAGCATTCCCGAGATCCAAGCTCTTCTTCTGGTGTGTTCTTAGAAACAAAGTGCCCACCAGAGAAAATCTACAGCACAGAGCTCATCATGGCCCAACGTGGTGCGCGATATGCAAAATAGCATCCGAATCTATAGAACACCTGTTCCTACAATGCAGGGCGACACTAGAACTGTGGTTTGTTATAAAAAACACCATCCCCTACAATGGAAACTGGGTGAATCCAAATCTCACTGAGGCATGGACAGACTGGGCAACGCGACACAAGGGATCAAAAATGATGAACCTCCATGTCATAGTAATCTAGCACATATGGAAGGCGAGAAATCAAATCATCTTTCAAGACCACCCTGCATACGGGAAATTGTTGGAGGCCGGTATCATTGCGGCATATAACGAACTGCCAGAACCCCCACCACCGCATGTACGCCACCCTCACCTGCCTCCCCGTATCGATCATACCACCCCATGGGTGTTCTTTGACGGAGCCACAAACCAATAGAGCTGTGGGGGTGGTTTCATCATTCACAAAACATAACAACATTATTACAGCATTAAAGCAGGACTGGGCGCGGGATCGAACAACTTTGCTGAGCTTATTACCCTCCGCCACTTATTTCATTTTGCAATGAGCCATCATATCACTTGCATCAACATATTCGGAGATTCAAAAACCATCATAAACTGGTTTAACAACATTACAAATTGTCATATCCACACACTCAGCATTATATTGAATGAGATTCTCGAATTCAAAGCAGAATTTAAGAATATCTCATGTTCACACATCTACAGGGAACATAACGAGAGTGCTGACAGATTATCCAAGGAGGCCACGATGATGGACAGAGGAGTATGGGAGATCACAGAGGTACAAGGATAGCAGGAATTCAAATACTACCATCGCCCATACATAGATCCGAGATATCAGCATGCACTAGAGCAATAATTATATGACAAATTTTTGTACATATCGATAACATTATTTATGAAGTACTTAAATATATATTGAACAGTAAAGTGATCCAAAAGGCTTTTTTGTAAACATTGCAAAGTGAAAGATGACCCTGCGTGGAACATCTGAATCAGAACTGAACCTATTTTTTGAAGCTAACAGGCACACTGTCATAACAGTGACCTCAAGCATATGCGCATAGCATTATCAATATGTAATTTTCAATCATAATGAAAGTTACGGATTTTTCCAGTGGAAAAAAATAACCTAGAATGATGATTAAGCCTGTAAAGTGGAGGTTTTCCTCTTATATGATGTGTTTGTGAATTTATTCTAGAATTTGACACAGTTTTCTTTTTAATGATACATAATTTAATGATGATATCGAAACAGATCAGATATAATTTCCAAATCATAACTATAATTAGTTAATATATATTGGTGCTTTATGGACAATCCAATAATATTTTCATACTTTTATTCACATTATAATTTTTTATTATTATGAATAATCTAGACAACATTGTGGTTCTCTTGGATCAATTATGGGATTGTGATTATGTCTAGAACAAGTTCCTATACCCTAGCTTTATATTGGAAATGGGCTTTTGACATGGTGCTTTATATGCCTTTGAATTGGATGATTAATCACTTAATTATTCTTGGGACCTTGTTGTAATACGTAACCTGCAACCATTTTATATGTTGTTTATACTTTGCGTTATATCAAAGGTTTCAACCTTAAGACTTATGACATCACCATGTGCTACTTATTTTGATAACTATAGTTCTAATGGTTGTTATTATGCCTTGAGGTGATATAACCTGACTCCTTGTACAAGCATTATTTTCATTATTTATTTTCTAATGTTAAAATCCCAATGCATTTATGTGATGGATACATTACAATCGTTTAAATAATAATTGGCATTATGTGTTGTTGAATAGATCATATATATAGGAAATGACATGGGCTTACCATACACAATACATACCATATTGGCCATATGAAGTCTAAAAACATCTCTTCCAAATAGTGCCAAGGATCTTAAGGACTCTATATTTGAACTCTCAAGCACAATCCTATAGCGTGAAAGAGACTTGCAAGAAACCATAAAATGGGAAATAAAAACCTTGATTAGGAACAATAAAAGATGACTATATACAAATCTTGAAATGAGACTTGGTAAAGAATATTGTGCTTAATGCAGATTAATTACCAATAATATGGGAGGTACAATGCCCCAAGCTACCTAAAAATATTTACAGTTTGGAAGCTTCATTGTATGGAATTTCATATTTTGAAATGATCTTCCCATTTTTTAGAGGAATAGTCATGGAAATAAGTGTAGACTACATAATATCCACCAAGTAGATCTTTTCTTTGCTTCTTGACATTGCTGAAATCCCAATGTATTGCTATGGCCCACCAAATGAAAATTATTAGCGACAGTAAATGAAAAAGTTGAAATGATTCAAATTATATGTATGATGTATGAGGATTTAATTAAAACTTTTGAATGGATTGGAACTTGTTTGTGTAATGCAAGAATATATGATTAATCCAATAGTAAACTAGTTGAAGCGTGAAAAAATTGAAAGGATACAAATTATTTGTATGATGCGTGTGGATTTGATTTAAAAAATTGAAATGATTTGAACTTATTTGTAGGATGCATGCGAATTTGATTATTATTAGGATTCAAACTATTTTTATGATGCATGTGGATTTTATTTAAAAAATTGAAATGATTTGAACTTATTTGTATGATGCATGCAAATCTGATTAGTATTATACATGCTTCGTTGGGAAAAATCCTAATTGTTATCCTTAATTCATATTTATAATTCAATGGGAAAAACTCTGATTTCTATCCTTAATGTATTCCACATCACTTCCATATAGCAAGAAATCACTCAGCAAGACTACACACCCTATCATAAGAACATTTACCAAATTGTTTTTAATAAAAAAGAGTTGAAAATGGGACCATTTTCGCATGGATTCTTTAGAACTTTTACAAAATTGCGGGAAATGAAACCATTTTGGCATGGATTCTCTCCTTATGACCTTACTCTACATTTTGTTCCTCAATCAATGGAAAATATGTAAAAATTGTTCTCTTCGACAACTCTAACCAGTAGGGAATATCGTCAATATATTTCAATGTAATTGGAAAGCCTCGCTTATTTCATCTATAGTAGTATGTCCCCTTATAACTTTTAACATAATTGATAACTATAGCTCATTTCATTTTTGTCACATCCAAAAGGCATTCGTACTTGTTTAATGCACCTGGAATTTGAACCTTCCACATGATGATATTCAATTTATATCATAAAACATTGGGGGAATCCTTTATGCAAAGGGAGGAATTTGTAGAAGAGTGAGTGTAGAGTTCTTTCCTTTTATATCATGAAGAGTTTTTGTCACATCCAAAAGGCATTTGTACTTGTTTAACACACCCAAAATTTGATCCTTTCACATTATTATATTTAATTCTAATGAAAACACCATTTTTAAAAGCTCGTGTTTGAAGTTAACCCTTACGTAACTCCCATTGAACTTGAGCTACAACGTATGATGTCTTCTAGTTGCTTTGAATGGCAAATATGATAAGAATTGATAGGACTTGGGCCACGATAGTTTTCCTTCATCATCAAAATTACTAGAATAATTCTCATGATGTCTTTTGTTATTATGAAAATAATGTAATCCATGAAAGGATTTCCCAACTCTTGAGCAGTGGTGACAATATTTATGTTTGTGTACCCTAGTATTGCTTGTATGAATGTACCTATGAGAACTGCTTGCTAAATTTTCCTTACATATATGTTATTTTATTTTCCCTATGTTGGAATGAGGGCACCTGAACATGAATTTAAAGTTAATTCAAAAGTCACCATATGATCTATAACTTGACTCTAAGCTACTAAATTTAGAATATGGGCTCTCGCTTCCCTCATTCTTCTCTCTAGACAAATTTTCTTCCTTTCAATTACCAATATTTGAACTTTCTCACTTGCATCTATTGCACCTTCTCTGGTAGCCACCATGCTTACATGACATTCTTCCTTCAATTATTGTACAAGCATAACAACTACTCCTGTGACTGCATTGTCTACAAGTTTTGACTACATATGTTTGGTTTATCACACATACATGGCAATAATTAGTCATCTGAATTGTTAGAAGACAAAAAAAAATACTAGAAATGATAAGTATTTTGTAGCTTCAGTTGCATTATTATAATTTATTGATGTATCTCTTCTTTGAGCTCTTGTACAAGTAAATAATATAGTTTCTACCAAGTGTAAATAAACCCAACCTTCTGTCATTCTGTAAATATTATTGTGATGTTATGGAGAAAAATTCAACAATAAGACATGGTGTAATACGTGTACCCCTTTCCGTCATTCTGTCAATATTATTGTGATGTTATGGAGCAAAATCCAAGAATAAGACATGATGTAATATGTGTAACCCTTGCTTATTGGACATGATACATAAACTTATTGTGACAATTATGCATATCAACATCCATGCTTTATAATTACATTGTGATAGTGCAGTGAATTCGAAATAAACATGTGACATGTTTGGTAACTATTTATTTAATCATATGGTATCGAAACATTATTAAAAATAGAAAAGGAACATGTTTAGTAGGTTGTGAACACAAAGTACATGTTTGGTAACTATTTATTTACTCACGTGGTATCCAAACTTTATTACAAATAGAAAAGGAACATGTTTAGTAGGTCGTGCACACAAATTACACCATAACCGAGAAAGACCTCCTTTGAGTATGTAGCATATATGTTCCATAAGACTATGATATATATTAGTGACATTTTTCTACAGTCAGTACAATACCACCTTGGGAAGTTCAAAGGGTCCCCCCATTAGCAAATCCAAAACCAACACCACAATTTGGGAACCATGAAATCTCCTACAATAAGTTTTTCTTTACAAGGCATGTAAATAATCATGATTAAATTTTACATCTTATTCCTTCACAGTTGTTTATTAGGTGTTTAAAGGAAGGATTAAAAACATAGAAACCCTACATTCAATACAAATGTCCCTATTTAAACATCAAAATAATATCTTCATATTTAAAATTAAAGTGCCTCTAATTAACCCAAGTGCCGTAATTATTGGCGAAAATTCATTGTGAAGGCTAATATGGGCATTTTAAGGTTTAGTGACATACTATGGAAGTTTTCTCCCTTGGATTACAATGTAAGCTTATATTAGTATGTGTTGGTTACAGTAGAAATTCAGCTTTGCATGTGATGTGAGGTTCTGTTAGAGTAACTAAGATAAACTGGGTAAAGTCCTATATCAAGACTACCATGGGTAATAGACCTGCATTTTTTTATATGACTTTCGCAAGACACAATCCTTGATGGGGGAGATCTTGACCCAACTAGACCTTAGGTTGACTTTAGGTCCAAGGGTTCCCAACTGGGAAACAACAACACTGTTCACTAACAGGAGAGCCTCATTGACAAAATTGAAAAATTGGAGCACTTTTCTAGTTTGGAGCGATCTTCACAAGTAAAAGTGGTAGTGGAGTCACTAGAGAAAACCCACTTTTGTCTTTCTCAGTAATAAAACCATTATGAGTATGATTCAATAATTCATAGTGTCATAGGGTTCAAGAAAATTGATTTGATAATCAAAAGGGTTTGTTTTTTCCCTTGGGAAAAATCATAATTTTCTATTATAAATGGAAAATTACATGTTGTAAATGTTGGTAGCATATGATGCATGTGTGTACATAGCCATCAAAATATATAGGTCTATACATAGTTACCCACTAAAGGTATGCCTTCAGATTTAGTAGATATTTATACAAAATTCAAAATGTTTTCTTTGCAAATATATATATATATATTAAGATCATAAAAACTGTGAAAATTGGGGCTTGTTAGCCCTATGTTATATCTGGTCCTTGTAAGGCTTGTGATAATACTGGAAGAACTCTCCCTGCCTTTGTTCTTAGATAAACCATTATCATCTGGGTTGATTCGCTGCCTCCTTGGAAAGTTGATCCACAACCTAGTTGTGCTCCCTGTAAATGTGGAAACAGGTAATTTGTTCAAATTGTGATTTTAAATGCAATGCATCATCCAAAATGTTCCTGAGACAATTTACATGACATGCAGTTGTGCAAGAGAACCAATTAATGATGATCTTAGAGTCCCAAATATCTGAATATGTCTACAGTTATGTGCCAATGTAAAGTATAATAAATGTCGGAGTGAGATGAGCTCAGAGATATTGTTTGTGATAGCACCAAACCCCATGCAAATTCAAAAAGAGTGATTGTCTAATAAATGGAGAATAATACCCCACACCCCTGGTCTTGGGCAGATCCATTGAAGTATACCCATGGATGGTCATGGTTGATGGCTTCAGGAGTTATGGTGCGAGAAGGTGGGGACTGTTCAACATCTAGTATTTCATTGAAATTATTGATGATTCTAGTGATTACCAAAGGCCACCGAATTTGCAGATTGTTAAAGATGATGTTATTTTGACTTAACCAAGTATGACATCATATAATCAGGGGGAGATTGTGATTCTTCATGTTGGGGGAAGCTTTCCACCAGTCGTTTCGTGCCTCATTGATGTTTCACCCTTCCCAACGTTGAGGTATGTCCAAAGAGGATAGGACTTGCTCCCAAAATGTGTCATAAGGTTCTGCAGAACATGAAGAGATGATCATTCGATTCCTCGTGCTATTGAAGAAACACACGAAGACGAACAAAAGTATAATCTCTTCATCAAGTTGATACTTGTAGGAGTTTTATTCATGATGATATCCCACATAAAGATTTGAGTTCGTGGGGGAGCCTTGGGTTTCCAAATGCTCTCCACCAACCCTCCAGAAAAGGGGGCTTATGCGCAACATGTATAACTGGATATCTAATCTTGGGAGAGTATACTCGATGAGCTGTCAAAGCCCATATGAGATCATCATCGTGATTAAATATTCAGACATGTGATTCAAATAACACATTTATGTACTTTCCCCAATCTTGTATGCACTGATCTTGAATGCCTAGTGTAGCTGGAAATTTCTAAGCTTGTAGGAAAATAGTAGTGTTATGTTGATCTACTATTTGTGCAATTGTGGATATGTCCCTGCCATTTAGGAATGAAATATGGTCTGGAGGAAGTCAATATAAGTTTCCACAAGCTATCCATGATTTAGATCCAATGCAGATTGTTATTCCATTGTTAATTCACCAAGTGAGGCCATTCCTGATGTTGGGGAGAGTTTGTAATACAACCGTCAAGATGATAGAGATACCATGTTTGTTCCAAGATGGAAGGCGAACCCAATCCGTGAGGTTATGTGGCCAAATGTATTTATTGATGACCACATCTTTCCACAAACTTTTGGGCTTTAGGAGTAGCCATCCCAATTTGGAAGCCAATGCATGTGAAAATGTTGGAAGAGATTTGAGGGCCCATCCTCCCAATTTCCTGGGCAATGCAATACAACTCCATATCACCCAAGTGAATGACTTCCACTCCTTGTGTCAATTCGATATGAATTTGGAGCATATTTTTTGTATTGTCAAAAGTATACCTTGAGGAATCCAAGCAAGGTACAATTAGTAAACCATAGTGGCTTCCAATACTGATTTGATAAGAACTAGCCTCCCAATTCTGGATAATAATTGGTGGTTCCAACTAAGCAACCTTTTTTACACCTTAGTCATCAATCAAGTCTAGTCAGCTATTTTTTATCCATGGGAGTTTATGTGAAACGACAAATATTTGAGTTCATCATCCAATTGAAAACTTTGGAAGGGAAACTTCTGATAAGCATGTATGGATTCCTAAGGAGAGAAAGCTGTGAAGGTGATGGTAGGCTTTGTTCTATTGGTTTCCATCCCAGTAGTTGTACAAAAAAGTTGTATGATATCATAGAAAGTATTGAAGTCTCGGATGCCATTGATGATAAAAATAACACACCATCAATGAAAAGAAGATGGGATAAAATACATTGATCAGTGATATTGGGCCCCAATAGTTGCCCAACTCTTCTTTCCTCTAGGATTAGCTTGCTTAGTCCTTCCATGACAAGCAGGACAAGTAATGGGGATAGTGGACAACCATGTCTGAGTCCCCTCTCAGCATGGAAGAAATTGGAGATTGATCCATTTATAATTACAATAAAGGAGACAGGGGAAATGCAACACATAATCCATCAGATGAAAGGGATGGGGAATCCAAGGTGTGTGAGAAACATCCTAAGGTCGAGATAGCTAACTTGATCAAAAGCCTTTGATAGATTGATTTTTGAGAATGGATCATTTTAGATGCTTCAATTTTATAGAAGGGAGAGCTTCCTGTGATGTGCAAATGGCCTCATGGATCTGTCGATTATGGAGGAAAGGAAATTGTTCATATGAGATTGTTGCCGAGAGAATAGGCTTGACACGGTTAGTAATGATTTTGGCTATAATTTTTTATAAGAAGTTGCAAAGGGATATGGGTTGGAAATCAATTAAGGATTGAGGGGAGTCCACCTTAGGGATGAGAGCAATGAAGGTGGAATTGATGACCTCATACATGTGCCCTGTAATCCTACATTCCTCAACAACCTTGAGTAGGTCCATGCCTAAAGTATCAAAAGAAGGTAGATAGAATTTTATAGGCCATCCATCAGGGCCTAGACTTTTATCCTTCTTGAACCATTTCAGGGTGCTCTCCAATTCGCCCATAGATATAGGTTTAGTGGGATCTTCAGATATGTCAGAGTCAACATACCAAAGGAAATGACCAGCAATACGAATGATTTCTGTGAGTGAAATCCCAAGTGGAGCCTTGAAAAGCTGTTTAAAACTTAATTTCCCAAATTATCTAGTTGATGGAACATTTGAGGACAATGTCCATGATCAGTAGACATTTTCCAAATGGTGTTACAAGCCCACCTTCCTTTAGCACAATTGTAGAATAATTTAGTATCATCATTCCCTACCTTTAGCCAGATGGCTCTGCTTCTAAGTCTCCAAGTCTCTTCTCGATCCTATAGAATATTGGACCTTTAGGCCTCTACCTCGGTGAGGGTAGATTTAGCTTCAACTGAGATGAATCTGTGACCTTGGTCATCCATAAGATTGGAAAGCTAGTGTTCAATTGCATAAAGAGTCTGGTTGTCTCTAGATCATTTAGATTTGGCCCATTGAATGGAGATATTTTTAAGTTCCATGAGATTTCGACAAAATCCTTCAACTAGGTTTCGCCTTTGGGAAGGAGGGTGGTCTCTCCAAAAATCGGTAACCAATTTGTGATATTTGGGGTCCTATAACCAGGTCGAGTTGAACATGAAGGGTGCTCTGGGCTTTAGGGAAGGACCAAATAGTTGCAAATAGATGGGGGAGTGATCAAAGACACCCCCAGATCCAAACCATTGAAGAAAATTGGAGAGGGTACCAAGCATGTCCTCTTTGATGAGAAACCAATCCAATTGCCTATGCAAAGTAGCATCACCAATTCTCTTATTATGTCATGTCCATTTTTTTTTGTTCACAGGGATCTCAATCAGATGATGTTGTTCCAGGAGATGTTCCATATATTATGAAGGGGATCTAGTTGTGTATGATGTCCCAAACATTTCTTATAATGAATAGTGAAATTGAGGTCTCCACCCAAAGTTAGGTTATTAGAATTCATCAACGACAATTGCAATTGGTGATTCCAGAACTCCACCCTAATATGATATGATGCATAAACATTGATGATATGAAATTTATTGCCCATCTCTGAGGAAAAGATATCCATTCCTAGGAATCCAGGTCCCCCCCATACAGAAATAGGGTTGATGGATCGAGTATTAATGCCAGTTCAATACCCCTGGATCATCCATGGACATCTAGGCATGAAAGCACAAGCCATACATCATAGAGTGAAGAATCAGGGAAGCTTACTCTTCCTTCCCGAGGGTTTCTTGTAAAGAAATTATGTCAAATGGCTTTGTATCCAGGAGCCTCTTGAGGGATAGTTTTTTAGCAAGGCTAGAAAACCTCTAAAGTTCAGGGACAACCACTTCATGGATCATCTTGATTAAGGGTGTTGTTTCCTTTAATAACCCTATCAATTGTGGTTTATCCACCTAGGGCCACATCTACCCTGGTAAGAAGGATAGCTCTCAAAATCGTAAAGGGTTCCCTCAAGTGGGTTTAGTCTCAATAGAGAGGGAAGAGAGACCTTATCTAGATGGTCTAGGAGGGATGGATACCCAGGGTCAGAGGTTATATGGATGTGAAAGTTGAGAAGTGGTGGAGGGCTTAAGTGAAGTTATGGAGTCAGCTCCAGTAACAAAGAGTGGGGTAGTGGAGAAGATAGTAGAAGGATGATCGAGTAGGCATGTGAGAGGGAATGTGGACAAGCTAGAAATGGATGCATATGAGACATGTAATTGTTGTGAAGTCCATATAAAATAAACACAAGAACAAAGAAAAGGAAGAGGACCCATGGAGTGAGTTAGAATTCTAATATCTCATCATGGACGGAGATGTGGGTTGTAGAGAGGCAAAACAAGTTTGTAGAGAAGTGTCCCCATACATAGCCATCAGACTTGTAGAATGAGGAGGTTGTTCTTCCACCAAAGGATCTTTACATTGTGGATTCTTAGTGCCTTTTTCCGATGAAGAAGTAACTGAAAAGAGAAGGGAGCACTCCTTATATAGCTTCCCTACCTCGTGAAACCTTCTACACCTGAAGGGGACTCCCTCATAGTCTAGGGTTTGTTTGCAAGTGAAATGATTAGAGTACAAAGTAATATTTTCCTCCAATCCTTCTCTAGTGTCAACGTGAACCAGTATGCAGGCCATAGATTTGTTGTTAGAAGTTGCATATGACAGATCACGATCCAAATAGGTACCCAGTGCATTTTCGATGCGAATAAAGATGTCCTCTGACCAAAAGTGCAGGGGTAGCCCTGGAAGACGAACCCAAATCAAAATAGCACCCAGCTACTCCTGTTCTAGATTGAAGAGGGGGCTCCATCGTTTTAGAAGCATAGGGTCCATTTCGATATGCCAGTAGCGGGAGAGTACCCAATCTATGTATTCTTCTTAGTGGAAATTGAGGGAAAATAATCCTCGACTTAGAATGGTGATCGACATAATTTCCTTGAGTTAAGTGCCCCAAATCTCGAAGGTATAGAGATGAAGCCTCTTAGCCGAATATGTTCTTTCGCTCACATGCCACACTAGAACCCTATTGGTGGTATCCACCACTTTTCCCATAATGATACCTTCCACAAATCTAAGATTGATGTCCTTGCTCAAGGTCTTCACACACACCCTTCTTAGCCTTACTAGTCCATGGAGCATCCAGATGGCCCCGAAAGGGGTCCCGATTGCGTTGTGAGACTTCCTGTGGCGAATGGGAGGAGTTCCAAGGGTTAACTACCAGAATATTGAAGCTTCTAGGGGGAATAGGAAAACTCCCCTAAAAATAGGTAGGGTTAGGGTTGATGTCCGGTGTCGAGTGATGGATAGAGGATATCCTAGATTGTGACAACCCTAAAGAAATGGGAATACGAGATGATGTAGGGTGAAGGGATGCCTCAGGAGAAATGGAATCGAAGGTAGCGGAGGGTGCAATGCAAGCAACAAGAAGGTTGAGCATAGATGGAGAGAGTGGAGGGCAGTCAAACCTAGGGGATGCAATGGGGGGAGTAGAATTTGGCAGGTAGGGCACTGATGGTCTATAAAGCTCAATGACAGATAGTGGGCTTGTCTACATGAGAAACGATGTTCAATGAGGACCAGAATCTGACATACTATGAGGAAGCATCCAAATCAGCTCGTTGGTATTTAGGTCGATGGAATAATCGACAACATCTAACTCCATTCTAATAGCTACAGATAGAATCGGGGATGAAGGTAACAATTGTAGAACCGGTAGGGATCTAGCCCACAAGCTATCACGATGAGCTCCTCACTGCAGGAAAATGACAAAAGCAACGATGGCGATGGAAAAACATTGGCCTACCTATTATCCTAGAGCCTGTGATGCTTCAGTGCAGAGCGCCATCTTCCTCTAATACCGCAGTGGCGAATTCTTCATCATTAGATTGTATTTTCATGAAAAGGGTTTGTTGTTGTAAAAGGCTAATGATATAATCATGGGACAAAAAAATACTCCCTGAAATGACTCAGTTTTGATGCATAAACTGAGAATGGAAACTAATTATATATATGTTTTACCTCCTAAAGTTCTAGAAGAAAAATATTGGTAGAGAAATGTGTGTTAATGTAAAAATATACCATTGGATTTTCTTGTTTAGCGTTCCTATGTCTAGATTCGTAAGTGTTATTACTACTTAATTGTGAAACAATTTCTGTAACAGATGTTGTGAAGGGAAGTATTGAATGTATTTGTTTTGTTTACATTATTTGAAAATGTTATTACAATTGCTTAGACAATCTCGGAGTATTTAATTGGGATGCATAAATAACGATATTCATTGTAATGGACATTTCTTTCATAATTATATAAATTTTGTAAACTTATTGCACTGATCAAAATATGTTATTATTCTACTTTATAAACCAGTTGAAGTAAAGGAAAATTTTCTCGAGTGGTTTTAACATATTCTAGAAAGCAAGACAATGCCCAAACTGAATGATACTCAAAATGATGTGACACTATCTACTTCAATAAAATTTGTTACACCCACAATCCCTAATATGGTCTTTAAATATAGATTATTTTTGAACCAAGTTTTAGAGAATGATAAAATAATTGTTTTCATACACTATTTCGAAAGAGTTAATGTGAATCTCAAATCAAAACATACAAATAGAAAACATGAAAAGAATTACATCTACAATATTGTTATTTCCATAAACGAAAAACAGTAAACATGACACTCGATGCGATGACTGGATGTGATGATTGCATTTTAAATATCTCTCAACACTGTGATGGAAAGAATTTGTGAAGAAGTAAATACAAAAAAGTCACATGCATTCTTCCATACCTATGCTTACAAATTTTGATTAGGATTTCGCTCAAGCTTTTTACAATCCCTTAATAAAAACTAAATGTACATCAACACAGGAATTAGTGTGAAGGAATGTTTAGGATATGCTATATTTATTATATTTTGATTGCAATTACAATTAGCACATCCACCTAAAGTATCGTTGGTGAGTGTTGATAGGTAGCAGATGCAGAAGATAAATCAGTTCCATTTGGAGAATGGATGGTGAAGTCTCTTGGTGTGGACCAAATCCAACTCCATTATACTTTTGGGCATGGATTTTCTCAATTTCTTGGTCAAGCTTGACCATGTAATTGCACTTCGGGACAACCATACAATGGCTGAAATAGTTAGCATTTCCTTCTTCCTCTTGCTAGAATAGTTGGTACTTTGGCTTAAGAACACATATGTGGAAGGAGTTGTTGGATAATAGTTAGAAATCAGATGAATTCATTATACCCAAATACCCAAATACCCAAAGAATATATTATCATAAATTTTCAAATGAATGAATGAAAGAAAAAAATATATATTAAAAATAAAATTCTGAAGAAAAACCAACTATGGTTATTCTGTAGGCAAGAGAGTCGTCAACTGATATGCTCTCCAAAATTGATATTACTTATTCAAGAAACTATAACTCAATGAAATTAGATGTACATGAGACATCAAGGGGAATTACTTTATTATAAATCCCCCATGATATTATTCTTTCAAGCATCTTTTCCACTCAAAGAATTTTGATAATAAAGTGTCAACTAATATGTTGACATAAATGGGCTTTATTTCCAATATTTATCGACCCAACCTAACTAGGAATATATGTTTTTATTTTTTCACAATATTCAACCCATCCCTTATATTATAGGACATGGTTACCCATTTCTGTGAAAATATTTATGGTTGAATCCTTGGATGAAAATAGGGGAGATTGATACATTTCTCAGGGTGTAAGATTTAAGAACCATAAATGTTGACAGAGAGGAGGATTGAGAGCATACAAATATGCTCTGAAACAATTCTTATAAAAACCTTATATATAAAATACACATAGTGAATACCTAACAATATATGAAAAGAAAATAATTCTTTATAAAATGCAGAAATCATTTATCCTACATTTTCGAGGACACCTTTGTGCTTTCACAAGGTGAGGCCCATCATTTATGGTATTCTAGGTGCCTTCTTGAGTTACAATACCATGGGTACATACCATGTGTGGATACTACTTTCCATTCGGATCAAGATTCTTCCCTTAGGAAGAAATGGTACTCATCATGTCAAGTTCGCTCATGAGAATATTTTTTTGAATATGAGCCTATGAATAGAAGGGATTTGTGTGGTTGACCCATAATCATGGTGAGAAAAGGTCAAAGGATATAGTATCCTATAATTCTTATGAGGCAACTTTGATATTGATAGTGTTTGGAATAGAAAATGAACATCAATGGCAAGGGTGTTTTGTATTTTATCCATAAACATGGGTTTGTAGGTGACCCACAATTGTGATAAATGAAGGTCCAGAGATATTGGTACCCCATGATAGTTGTGGGCCAACTCTGATACAAATAGTGTATGGACAAGCCCTAGATGGGAAAATAACGATTGACATGGATCTATGATGGAAGTTTCCCCTAGAAAGTTATAGTGTCAAATGTCTTCATCTTTTTGTATATGACATCAAAACTTTTCAACCAACTAGTGCCAGTGATAAAATTCTTTTGTTGGATGGGATCCAGAATGATAATCTTCCATTGGAATGGGATATGAAAAAATATCTTCCATTGAGAATGGCAAATATCATAAGTATTCCATTGGAAAAGGATTTGGCAATGGAAAACCTAAGAAATATTACATAGGTGAGGGATTTGGAAACATCGAAAACATTCCAATCGAAATATTAGTGTTGTGTGAGAAGATCCAAAACCTTCCATTCATTTTGGATGTGACTTGAAAGTTGATCTGAAATATTCAACATGTACGGGCTATAGTCTGAAGAAAGAAGAAGCACTTCACTCTAGGATATCATGCATAGGTAGTGCGAAATGCATCATTGGGAGAATATATACATGAACCAAAGGCTTGGTTCATATTTTGGAATCCTACTACATTACATCCATACCTTTTGTCACCCCTATTATGGAGCATAAGCTCACCATGTATTATGGCCATCATTTTTCCTTTTGTGAACATGCATTTCTATGAAAAATTTTGAACTTCTTGAAACATGTGAGTGGTGGCTAAAATCATGGATGGTATGACATGAAATAGGACGAATTCATTCACACCATTTCCTATGACATTCATGGCGACTATGTCATCACTCATATTCATGTCATTGTAACCTTAAAAGCTATAAAGCCTTGGATTTTCTATTCTTGAGAGGTTAGAGAGGGACTCTATGCTTAGCATAGTGGTCACCCTTTTTCCAGGTATCTTGGTAAGAAAAGGTTCAGTTTGAATGTTGAGGAGAACCATGAACACTCTAGAGGCTTGACAGGTAGTGAGCCACGTGTAGGCTTTGTCCATGGTATTTTCCACATCATTATAATGTTCAACCTTACAATCTGGTGTGTGGGGACTGATGAGAAAATACAAGACGCTCCCATATTATTTGTGCATCTTATCCTCCCAGGCATATGCCACATATTCATCCTTAATTTATGCATGGCTATAATCTCTTGATTCTTGGAAGGTGGGGTAGTATTCTAGGGTGGAATCAATAAAGGAAACAACATAATGAGGATTATTGAGGTCTTTGAGCATGTAACGTTGCTTCTTGGGAGAACCATCATTGAGAAAGATGTAGGCTTGTAGCTTGGCCATGAGGCCATGCCTCCACCAGACTCGAACTTGGACTAGTGTTTTGTTCTCAGAAAAAAACTTATGCAACCTGTTCTTTCCATTATCGAAGGGAACATAAAGACTAACATCATTTCCAATATATAATTCCTCCACCACATATTTGGTTTGAGGCATGTCATCATTATGTTACTCCATCTTGGAGCTTCCTACAACCCTTTTAGTGGCTACCACAACCATAGGGTTTGATCCTTTTCCCCTTACCGATGATTTCAAGAAGGATTCACTCGTCACGATCCCTTTGGACCTTGCTAGTGATTTCATGAAATCCATATGGTGAATGATTTGAGGAAATAAAAGGCATAACCCTCACCAGCGAGAAAATTTAATCTTTCATCTAAATAATAACTAGAATCTCAAAGCAATGGGGTAGACATACATTTGTTAAATCAATTTGGCTCTCATACCACTTATCCAGATCATAGGGGCTATGATCTAGGAACAATAAATAATGAGAGAGAGAGTAGAAGAGAAATAATATAAATATGCAATGCAACTATTCTTAGAAAAACCTGGAACAAAAAATACACACACTCAATACCTAATAATATATGAAAAAATATAACTCTTTCTTATATGGATAAAGCATTTACCCTACAATGTGAAGAAACCATATGTCATTTTACCAAGTGAGGTTTTTTATTTCTAGTATTCTCATTGGCTTTTTGAGTTACAATAACATGGGTGGATACCATGAATGGATACCATGGGTGGATTCCACTTTCTATTCAAATCATGGGTATGAGATGACCGGATGTAGATTTGTGGTTTTTCAAAGTCAGTAATTGAAGCCCAATTACAGTTGAAATGGAAACATCCAATGAAACTCACACCTAGGACAACAGAAGAGGGATCCTTCATCACGTAAGCTCTAGACTAGATGAATTTGCTTATATATTTTTGAATTCGTAGAAGGATTTAATTGAGAAAAATCGAGCATGTTTAGTATAATATCATCCTCAAAGGTAGAACAATGAAGCTTATTAGCCACAAAATCCAACATCTAATATTGTTTGGGGAGTGTAACAAATAAGAGGAAATCTTATGGCAGCAATGATTAAAATTTTGGTGGGTAGATGAAAGAGAGAAGAACACACAATTCTTCAAGTTATCCATGGTTTAACATCAACATGATAACTTATTTTCAACCCTAAAAGATAGTTAGGGCTTGAAGCTATAGTGAGATGTTAACATTGAAAAGGAATTGAGAAATTACTAATAATATTTGCTCACTCAACCTAAGAAGTTTTTAGAGGAGTTTATTGAAAGAATTGCATTGAACATTTCAACTTTGATAACCTAGAAGCACAACGAAGCCTTGCTCTTCAACATCATAGTTCACTATGTAGAAGGAGTAGTCATTGAAATGTTGAATGGAAAACCGCTAGATTAGACATATTTTTGCATAACCTCCTTAGTACTCATAACCTTAATTCCACCTTCCTCACACTCATTCCTAAGGAAGACATGATAGAGAATCCTAAAGCTCATATTCTAGGAGAAATCTAGTTATGGTGAAGGTAGAAAAATCATTGATAACATCATTTTGGCCCATGAATTGATTCAATCTCTAAATATTTCAAAATTTGGGTATGGTCATCATGCTTGCGATGCCCAATGATTTTGGTAGACTTACTTAGCAATAAATATATCACATTATTTTCACCTTTGGGTATTTAGAAAAATGTATAAATTGGATTATCTCTTTTATTTCCAATGGCCTCTTCCTGATCGTCATAAATGGGTCACCCTCCTCAGCATCCATTCCACCTTGTGGAGTCATACAAGGGGGCCCATTATCCCGTTTATTTTTCCTAATCAAAGAAGTATTGAGTTGAAGTATTAATGCTATGGCACCCTAAAAAACAATCGGGGTATAAAACTTCAAGGGGATGATAGAATTGCATCTAATCAGCAATTTGTAGATGAACGCTTCTTGTGTTTGCACCAATTGTAGGAAAATCTCTTGTCTTCAAATAGGTACTTGAATACTTTATGGTAGCCTTGGGCACAAGTATAAACCATGGAAAGTTGCAAATAGTCCTCTTCAATTCTCCTATTATTATTCAATTACATATGTCAAAAAATATCGAATATCAATGAATTTCCCTTCAGTCTAAATAAATGGTTGCTCTACATGTTAAGAATTCTCTTCGGTATGCCTCATGGGAGTATCTTCACCTTTACTTGGTTTTTTTTACATAATCATTGTTATCATCGTAAAATGACTGTAAGATAAATTAGCGATGTTATGGTTAGAATCAAAGTTATGATTCTAATGAAGTGTTCAGATCATGGGTAATATTTTTTCATTTAAAGCATTGAGAATATATTAGTTCAAGTAAGCATGCAAAACTATATTAGATAAAGCTTTTGATTATTGCATAATAATATCTACATTTTGATTAACCATATATTCACTCTAACAAATAGCAATACTTTCATAACTAATAAATGATATTTGATTAAAAATAAATAAATAATGTGATATAAATAGTTAATGCAATCACCCTCTTTTATCAAACTATGTAAAACTTTAGGCCAGTATGGTAGGGATGTTGTGATGTAATGTTCAAAATTTTGACTAAGCCAATTATATGATTAAAAATAAATAAATAATATGATAGAAATAAGTAATGGAGTCACTATATTTTATCAAACTATGTAAAACTTTAGGTGTAATTTATGTGTGTATTTTAATTGTACCGCTCTCTAGCAGAGGATGGTAAGGATGTTGGAATGTAATGTTTAACATTTTGACTAAGTCAATTATATAAAAATAAATAATTAAATAATTAAATAAAAAGATTAATATAATGAAATGTAAAAATCAAGCAGAATAAAAATAAATTGAAAAATAACGATGTAAAAATGAAACAAAAATGACCCATGGTATTCATGTGAAATATAGCCTATTTTAAGCGAGAAATTAAAACAACCTAGATCCATAATTAAAACAACGTAGATCCATCATAACATTATCAAATCTTTTGAGGTGCAAACCTCTTTTAAAGTGAAAATAAATTTGCTCCCTCTCAGGGCTTGGTAGATTGGAGTTAAGATGGATCTAAGTTGATAATTTTCAAATTAAAAGAAATAAAAGGAAAATAAGTAATGATAATAAAAATGAAAATTATCAATTTATAAGATGCAACTTAAATTTGTAAATTATTTAATTTATGTGAAATTTAATCCCTTTAGATTAAAAAGTCAAATTTTTTTATTATTATATTAAATAACTATATATATAGTCTTGTATTCAATATTAAACCATAAAAAATATCTATATTATTTAGGCAAACAATTAATATATTTAATATAAAAGCTAAATAGTGAAGTGTTCAATATTGAGTTGCATTGCTAATTTTTGGAAAGGAATCTCTAAAATTGTTAATCTCAAATGTATAGTTAAGTTGTTAATATCAAAAATATGATTAACAAATTTGCCTGTTTTAAACATTAAAACAATTGTTAATATATTTTACCATATTTGTAATTGGAAAATTTCTATTTTTATTTTGATTAATTACTTTTTACTTTGCTTCTAACCATAAATAAAATTCTATTTTTATTTTGATTAATGACTAAAATTTCTAATTTGGATGTTAACATGTATTTATGGACTTTAACAAATTTGATATCAGTGCCACATCAGAGGACAACGACACTCAAGTCTTGAAAACGGGCATCAACCAAGTCAAGAGAAAGTATTTAAAACACACATTTATTGGAATAAAATATCGTGGAGGGTATCCAAGGATATCGATTGCAGGTGGATAAAACGGCTATGATGTATTATGGAAAATAGTGAAATTGAAAAAGGCATAGCATGTTTCCATCCGTCGAGAGAGCTCGTAGAAAGGCTTTCTCGTAGTGAGAGTTGCCGCTTAACCACTTAGCATGCAGACGGAGAATGCAGACCCGTACATACCGTGGGTGCCACTGAATGTGAGGGAATCCTCCCCATCCGCTGAATGCTCCAATGCATGTCGAAGGGATCCAAAAGGTGAACTTATAATCCCATGGAAATTTCTGATCACACGGAGTGGGGATGAAGAGGGGAGTGGGAGAGGGAGGAGAGAGGAAGAGACAGAAGGTGAGAGGTAGGGGGGGAGAGAGAGGGGGGCATGGGGAGTGAACAAGAGGGAGGAGAGAGATAAGGTGGCGGAGAAGGTGTGGGAGAGAGAGAGGGAGGGGGAGTAGGAAGGTAGAGAGGGAGAGATGGCGGGGCGGGGAAAGGAAGGAGGAGGGGGAGAGGGAGCGAGAGATAGAGAGGGGAAGGAATGGGGGAGA